>VMKM01002177.1:0-84622 GCA_008360985.2 Macquaria ambigua | reverse complement strand
TGGCTGTAGCTAACGAGTCTGCATTCTGTCAGCAAATCTCAAGTGGAGTGTGGAAGCTCCTTAGTGTCATGAAACAAGATGAGGTTGCCTCAGTTGTGCGAAATTACCTCTCTATTATTCAGTTTGCCCAGTCACTCTACAACAAACACGGACAAGACCCTACGAAGTATGAATACATGCGACAGAAGCTCCGTGAAGTGGGGCGTTTGTTGTTATGTCTGCGCACAGAATTCTCAGTACATAACCTAGAGGAGGCTGTTAAACCTGCTAACTTCCAGAGAATTGTGCAAGCAGTAAAGAAAGTTTCAGGTTTTGATGAAGAAAAACACTCATACCTTACACCAAGCCTCGCTTTGAAATTGGGACATACACTACAGAAAATCTGTGACATCATTCATTGTCGGGCCCTCATGGCCAAAGATGAAGAACTGATCAGGTCCACTGACATATTCAAGAAGTTGTACACCTCCAAGTGGTCTGAGTTGGTCTCTCACACTGCCCTGAACACACTGAGTGATGCAAAGTACAACAAGCCATCAACATTACCCTTCACTGAAGATGTTCAGGATCCTTCAGCGGTACCTTGAGAAATCATGCAGAAAGTGCCTTTTGCAACTTGAAGGAGGAGGCCACCACTCAGAACTATGCTCAACTTGCAAAAGTTATACTTGCACAAATCATTGTGTTCAATCAAAGACGTGCTGGGGAAGTATGCGCCTCAATAGTTTTCATGAAAGAGATAACACAAAGCTCCATGAAGATGTTGCCATGGGTTTGTCAAAAACTGAACAGAGGCTCTGCAACTATTTCAGCCCAATAGAAATCATGGGAAAAAGGGGCAGAAAGGTTGCAGTTCTGCTCACACCAAGGATTGTGGATGCTCTGTCACTACTTGCCAGTAAAAGAAGTGAATGTGGTGTTTGTTCCACAAACGTCTTCCTGTTTGCAAGACCCAAATCAATGAGCCACTACAGAGGACAGAACTGTTTGCGTGTTCATGCAAGCCAGTGTGGAGCAAAGCACCCTGAGCACCTCAGGTTGACACAACTCAGGAAACATGTGGCCACACTCTCACAAGTCCTTAATTTAAAAAACAACAAACTTGATCAGGTTGCAGATTTTCTGGGTCATGACATCTGTGTTCACCGGGATTTCTACAGATTACCAGTCCCCACAACACAACTGGCCAAGATTTCCAAACTGCTTTTGTCAATGGAGAAAGGACACCTTTCCAGCATGCAGGGGAGATCCCTGGATAAGATTAAAATTGAAGGTTTGTACAGAAATTGGCACTTGTAGATATTTTCTGAGAGTGTTTATTTGTTTTTTTCTGAATGGTGAGTCAAAGGCATCTAGACTTGCCATAGATTAATGGTCACCAACCTTTTCGGGTCACTTTTTATGTCCAAATATGAGCTGAGGACTATTGTGCAGAATTACAAGAATAAAAGTCTGCAGTGGAAATAATTCAACATTATGGTTTCAGTGGAATTGTATCATGATAATACTATCTTATTGTCTGATCATTTGACATTCATGAACAGTTATCAATAATTATATTGATTTCAACCATATCACCCGGTGCTAGCCCACAGAGATGATCAAATACTGAATAATGGTCTTTCTACATATTTCTTTACTGCTGTACATCACAACAGTCTAGTAATATTTATTTTAATTAGGGTTGGCACAACTGTACAGTGGCTTTTTTTTAAAGGCATTTTTTGTTATTTTTACCAATTTGAAGTTGTTGTTTTATGTCCAGCCTCCCCTTCCTCTGAAGGTAAGGCAGGTTTGTTTGTAAAGCACCTCAAGTGCTTTAAATAATACACAAAAGAGCATGAGGCAAGGTTTAAAAGAAAGAAGAGGCGATATAAAAAGACATAAGATTTAAAAAGAATAAAATGAGATAAAAGTAAGGTCAATTGGAATTAAACAGAATAATAATCAGGAAATTACACTGAATTACATCAAATCGAACTTGCTTAAGGCCGGTTTGAGTAATACATCCGGGAGTTTTAAGGTTTATCAGATGCCATAACGTGCACATCTGTTTATAATCCTATTAGAAAGGATTTTACAACTCTGGAAAGCTGTCATGGCAACAATTATTTGATCATCCATCTTGAAGATCACCAGAAAACAGTAGTATTACACTGTTTATGTTACAATGTGATGTACCAGAAATACTTGTACATATTTGGTTGGCCAACATAGTGTCTTTGCTGGATGATGTTACATTGCGTTTCAGCAAAGGTAGAGCCAGGATAAACTTTTTTTCCGGACACTTCTGTGTTGGCACCCACCCTGCTTCAACACAGCAATCCCATTCAAATAAATGAAGGGATGTTTTTTCAAGCAGTGCTAATGTCTCTGAATATGGTGGTGAACATGGCTTGGACACGCTTGTTGCATGGCTTGTTGTTGCTAAGATTTGTTACTCATGAAGTTATTGAAGTTGGGTCCGTGTATGATCTGTTTATGTTTATGTCTTTTTCTGACTTCTGTTAATGCTCTACTCGGCACATGTGCAGAAAGTGACTGCTGCACACACCTTGCAGGACCTTGCATAGCCAAAAAGCAGAATTCTATCTGAGATAGCCTCAGCTTCGACATTAAAAAAGTTACACTGTTACCTGTATCCTGCATAACAATCAAATAGGCATTACCTTTATCAGTGGTGGTGGTGGGGGATTTATGTAAATTTCACGAGGTATTGGTTGTCTGTATGGGGATTATTTAAGGAAGGAAGTCTCCTTAAATAATACAAATAATACAAAACTACATGGCACTACATTACAAACAAACAACATACGTATACATACGTTGTCTTCTAGAAACACTACCGTCTTTTTCTGTATTTGCAGCACTTTTCTGTATTGTATTGTTTTCTAAATGCTGCGCATGTGTTGTCAAATTGATGAAGATGTTTCCTTAATTTGCTTGTGTTTTGTCTATTTGCGTGTATTTTCTTAAGTTGCAGTGTGTTGAGCTCTCAGGGCTACTGTACAATTCCCACACCGCTTATCTAATGTGGATGTAAATACAATAAAATTGTAAATTGTAAAAACTGTAAATTTCTTTATTTTATTCTATATCTATATATATATATCCATCTAATACATATACACCTGTGTGTGTGTGTGTGTGTGTGTGTGTGTGTGTGTGTGTGTGTGTGTGGAATGAGAATGTACACATATATAATGGAATATGCAAATTTCATTTGTGACACAAAGTAGAATGTTGAAACTTTCAGCAAACATAAAGGAGACTCTTCATAGTAAAGACACAGGACAGACACCTTTTTGTTGAGTTTCAGTGGCGTCAGATAAAAACTAAACACACTTTTTCCTCTCACTTGAAGTTCAGTGAAGAAAACAGAATTTTCAGTGCAGCTGTGGTTAACAGCTGGTATTGCCTGTTTCAACTTAAAAAAGACAGACAATTTATCCTGGGAACTCTGCAAGCAGCAGTCAGCATGTAAGTATTTATTTCATTAATAAATGTAACTATTTATTTCATTTAGAATATTTTAAGTTAAAATCTCATAAAAAAGAAAGGCTTTTCTCCTTGGTGTCTCCTGAAAGCATTAACTGAGAGCTAACTATATCCAAAATACCATGTACCATGTATATATGTATTACCTCACCTACTGGATATACTACAGCAGGTGAGGTCATATATTGTAATGTATTTACTACTATACTGTAATTCCTTGTTTCATTCTTAACCTTTAAAATCTAATTGCTCTCACTCACTTGATTCAAAACACTGCAGCAAGACTTAATAAACATTTCAAAATGTCAACTACATTACAGTGTGGTATAAACCATATAATTGTTCATATGCTGCTTATCATTGCTAAATAGAATACAGAAGGTAGATTAAACAGTACGTGCCCAATGTGAACATTGTTGCACTGGCTGGAGCTTCATTTAGGAAGAGATTTTAAGATGTTTCTGATTACTTAGACCCTCTTTAGACCACAGAACTCGTATGTCCCTACTCACAGACCTTTCATTTCAGATCCCGCCTAAAGAGAAATAATAACTATCATCATTATTTTAAATTCTGTCTTCCATCCTTGTTCAGTCCCAGGGATCAGCCCAAATGGACTCAATGGCAGAGTACAGGGACAGTGACCTGCTCCAGGCCACCCGTGCCCTGAAGTTCATTCAGCTCCAGCTGGTCGAGCTGGCCAGGGACTGTGACAACACGGTCCAGAACGGTCTGGTCAGCTCCCACTACTTTGTGGAGCTGCAGAATAACCTGGAGAAGCTCCTCCACGAGGTAGGTGTTTCTCATCTTTTAGGCATTTTTTCCAGCCACTTCACTTTCATACATTGTTAAAAGTTCAGTTAACAAAAAGGAAACCTCGGACAAGCATCGATCAGACTGGGCAGAAAACGATACTTTTTAAATCTTATTAACTATGCACTATGATGATGACTTAGCCTACCTAAAATACATACGGCTGTGCAGTGAGAGTGTGTGATATATAATACGTGATCTTGTCTTTGTACTTTGTAACCTGCTTCTCCAAATAACAAAAATCCAAAACCAATTTTGTTTTAAATTTCACAAAACAAGCTCACATGTAAACAAATCATTCAGTTTATTCACGTACAGTCAGTTATTGTAATAGCAGAACTGCAAAAAAGAGGCTTCCACTGATTGAAATAAATATTGGCTCCAGGTCTGGGTCAGGTCACTGGTTTTGGTCTGTTTGAGTAGATTATTTTTACTACCAAGAGGTATAGATAGGTTTAATAGTCCTAATGCCCTTTAATTGTCACGAACTCAGACACAAAAACTGGTGGACTCAATTGCACAACTCTCCAGACAATATTATGGGTATAACAAAATCTTTACTGAGGCAAAAGCAATCAAACATAAGGCGCTCTCAGGGAGGATATACAAAAGTACAAAGCAAAACGCTCACAAGGAGGATAAGTACAAACAAAAAACGCTCACTTGGAGGATCAAACAATAACACGGACTTCAACAAAACCTGGTAACATGAACACTTGCTGGAACGCTTGACTCGACTCATCTGACAGACTGAACAAGACGAACTGGCACAGGAAAAAGGGAGACAAGGACTATTTATACATGAGGTAGGGGAAAACAGGTGAGACCAATCAGGGGCGGGGTAGACAATCACAACAGCGGGAGAATCACACAAAGGGAGGAAGTGAGGGTCTGAAACGAGAGGGAAAGGTGAGTACAAAATAAAACAGGAAGTGCAAGACAAGACAAGACGTGAGTGACTTTAACTTGACATAAAACTAAAACTAAGGCATGACATAATACAACATGAAACACTAAGCATGAACATGAAATACATTAACAAATCTGGCGAGACACAACATTAATGTATTATTATGGCATATTATGGATTTTAAACATACTATATTTTTTCTTGTATTTGGTGACTTATATTCTTATGGACTACAAAATAATATATATAAATTATATTTGTAATCTCATCATTGTTTGTAACTCCACTGAAGGTGAACTTAAATTTAAAGTACACAGTCCCATTGGGTTACGTGAAAAAGGCAGGGCTGTCAAGCTAAAGACAAGGCTGCTTTTCTTGGCAATTTGAAATGTTCACTTCATTCACACCTTGTATACCTTTAGCTTATATACGTTTTGTATTTTATTTATTTATTATTATATAACTTTTCTCTTTCCTGTGTTTGTTTAGACCCGCGCAGCCTGCAGTCCTCCTCTGAGAAAACCAGTGGGAAGTGACTTTGACACAGTCAGGCCACTTAGCAGCGGCGCCTTTGGGTGAGTAAGACAGACTGCTTTGTGTTTGAACTGACTCTTTGGACACTGCAGAGAGTCCAGTCCAAGCAGAAAAGAAACTGAAACCAGTATGTGATGTTGTAGAACTTTTTTCTGCTTACACTGAGAATTTGTCTGGACAGTTTCTTTTCAAATCAGAGCAGATATTCAGTCAAGCTGCTCACGTTTCCTTTTCCCTCTTGTCCAGGACTGTAAACCTTGTGCGTCACAGGGAGACTGGTCAGGCTTTTGCCATGAAACTGATTAAACGGCAGAACATGACCAAAAAGTTACAGGTCCAGGTGTTGGTGGAGCGTGACATCCTCACCTTCACTGACAACCCCTTTGTTGTCTCCATGTTCTGCTCATTTGAGACAAAGAGCGACCTGTGCGTGGTGATGGAGTATGTAGGAGGTAAGGAGGTTGCTTTGGATTGGTCATGCATGCATATACAAGTGTTACGTTTGTTTAATTAGTTTAATTTAAGGATAGTTCACACTAAGGCAGGAACATACAGTAGTGAAATGCTAAGAAGACCTAAACATAACATCTGACCTCACACTGTCTGTCCTTATGTCTCCCTCTGACCTTGTAGGTGGGGATTGTGCTACCCTGCTTCAACGCCATAAGCGTCTTTCTGTGGGCATGGCCCGCATGTATGTCGCAGAGACTGTCCTGGCCTTGGAGTACATCCACAGCTACGGCATCTTACACAGAGACCTCAAACCCAGCAAGTAGGTCCTCAACCTGTCCCATTAAGAGAACAGTTTGCCCATTTTTTGATTTTTCTATCTCTGGTTTTAGGCAGCATCTAACTGACTGTTCGCTCTGTCCTCCTGTTGCTATGCCTGTTCAGCTTTCTGTTCTCACATGGCACATATGCAGTTTGTAATGTTAACAGTGCCAAATTTCAAAATATTTAGTAAATTTTGAATAATAAACATTTTGAAACAAGCGTTCCTTGATTTCAGACAGAGGTAGACCAAAGCAGATTCTCGTTTCTAGCCGGCGACCGGCAGATTTTATCAGCTGTAACTACCTAGCTAATAAAGCTAACGTTAGCTTCATGAGTTGGTTAGAAACACTGTCTCCAGCTAACTTTTTAATGTTTCCAGCTGACTCATTTTAAAACAAGAATCCTGTAAAAAGTGGGGAAATACTACACAGTGGATGTACTATTGTGAACGAGGCTTCTTTCAAAGTATCCGGCAGCCCCCACAAAATGTGTTAATGATGTGCTCCTTGCTCGGCTGTACTGTAAGTAGTAAGCTAGTTAGTCAGACATGCTAACGATTGCAGCTTAGCCCAGATAAAAACACAGTCTGAAGACATTCCTTACACTTTTGCTCTTGTGTTTTTGCTTTTAGAAATTCAAAGCTTGACAGACCTGGCATCCCTAGTTATGGTTGCTAACCTATGATTGGACAGTCACTGTTCGGGGGAGGGTTTTAGCATACAGTCAGTTACAGTAAAGCTGTCATCATTTTTAAGTTGGAGCAGAATTTACAGAAACTTTTCACCTGTTGATATTTTCACTCAGTCTTAGGCTTGTCTTTTCGTGTTTCCTTATAATCTAACATGACACATTTTTCCTTCTTCCCTCCCTCCATTGTAGTCTGCTCATCAGTTCCACGGGCCACATTAAGGTGGCTGATTTTGGCCTGTCAAAGATTGGTCCAGTGAACATGGCAGCAGACCTGAATAAAGGATGCATTTTGAAAATTGTCAGAGAGTTCACTGACACAGAGGTTAGTCTTGTCTCTTCTCTTCTCCACTTCTTTAAACTTGTGTTAATCCTGTGTTATATGTATTGTTGTACCTATTAACCATTTTCTGTTTCCTCCCTTCTTCCATTTCCTCCTGCAGGTATCAGGTACTCCACCTTTCATTGCCCCAGAAGTGATCCTGAAGAAAGGCTACGGGAAGCCTATAGACTGGTGGGCCATAGGCATCATTCTGTATGAGTTCCTGGTGGGCTCAACCCCTTTCTCTGGTAACACCACAGAAGAGATCTTCTTTAAGGTGGTCAAAAGTAAGAAACTTTGGTTCAGTGCATTATCTTCTCCTCACATGCAACCTTTCTACACTTTTGTAATGCCAGCAGTTCTGAATGAATCTTTCTGTATTGTATAGATGATTAAAAATCTTTTACATTTGGGACAGTAACCTTTACACTGGGTTTATGATGTTTTTCTCAGAATTCTGCCATTCAGTCCCTTTGATGACGTAGATAAAATCTAAATTCCTTGATCAGATCACTGATATCTGCTTCTTTTCCAGATGAGGTCATGTGGCCACAGGAGGGAGATGCCCTGCCAGCTGACGCCCAGGACCTCATCACCCTTCTTCTGAAGAAGAACTGTGTGAGGCGCCTTGGTACAGGTTAGTGGCAGCTTTACTAATGATGGACAGGTGGATGAACAGTATGACAAACAGATAAATTGTTGGGAGAAAACCCTCTCCTGTAGTAACCTGGTGGGTTCCAGGTGCAAACAGATTTGCAGAGGTTTTGAGTTGCGTGTGCAAAGGGGCACACACATCTAATGATTGTCTACCACTGAAATAACTGTAGGCTGTGTCTGTGGCAGAAAAGGCTGGAATACCATGTTTGTCTTACTTCTTATCCAGGAGGAGCCAGTGAGGTGCAGGCACATCCGTTCTTCCAGGGTCTGGACTGGAACAACCTCCTGAGTCAGGAGGCTCTATTTGTCCCTCAACTGGAGAATGAGGAGGACACCAGCTACTTTGAAAGTAGGTGCCAATGCAGACACATAGACAAACCCAGACTCATGTCTGACAGGAGCACAGGACACTTTGATATTACTTTGATAACAGGCTGCTAGAATGTCTGTAACTTAAATATTGTTTGGTATTTAAGCATACTGTTAGATTCATGATCACCATAGTGCTCATGGATGGACTCTGAAAGTGATTTTTCCAGTGTTTTTTGGGGTAGAGGCTTGATTCTTCAGTCATGTCTGGTGGGAATTTCAATTGGGACAAATATAATGTCAGGCCTTAATGGCTTAATGCATGATGGTTGTTGCTGTGTTCCCTACAGCACAGTCAGACACGTCCTCTGAATCCAGTGACGTCGATGAATCCTCTGATGATGACGAATCCTCTGATGAGGATGAATCCTCTGATGATGACGAATCCTCTGATGATAATGAATCCTCTGATGAGGATGAATCTTCTGATGATGATAATGAATCCTCTGATGAGGATGAATCTTCTGATGATGATAATGAATCCTCTGATGAGGATGAATCTTCTGATGATGATGATGAATCCTCTGATGAGGATGAGTCAGCTGTAGAGCTCCTAGACTTCTGCTCTGTTGCTTTCCGCTTCAGAAAGGTACAGTTTTTATTCAGCTCTTCAACCTCCACTGCTGTTTGATATTGTTTAAATGTATTTCTCTCTTTAGATATATATTTCATCTAAATAACTGACAGTAATTGATTTTTCACAACATGTGAATTCCCAGTAAAAGTACTCAGGTCCTGGATAATCATCAACAACATAATGTGTACCATTTACCTGTTTCCTCTTAAAACTCCAGGTGTATGGCAGCCCAGAGCACCTGTCCCCCTTCACACTGCTCAAGCAGAATCTGCTGTCAACCAAGCCAAGACACAGGAAGGTGGAGGAGGAGCAGGAGTTTGAGGAGGAGGTCGATGAAGGTTATGAAGAGGAGGACCTTTATGATGAAGAGGATCTACAACAATGGGATGACATGAGACTTGTCACCACCAACGACTTGACTGAACAGAGCCAAGTGACACTGAGGAGGAGGAGGAGGAGAAAGAGGGGGAGGAGGGGTAAGAAGAGAAGGAGTGGAAAGAGGAAGGGAAAGAAGAGAAGATGGCGTAAGAGGAGGGGAAGAAAGGAGAGGAGGAGAAAGAACAGAAGGAGGAGGAGAGGAGGAAGACAAAGAGCACAGGAAAAAGACCAGGTGGAGGAACTGGAGGAGGAAGATGTGACACCATCCCTCCACCACACCCACTCGTTTCCATAGCAACAGCAGCAGGCTATCCTGCAGGAGAGGGCTGTCTCAGTGCATGGAGACCTCAGAGAAAGCTGGACCCTTTTCTGCATGGAAAGTCCTCAAGTCCACCTTTGTGTTCGGACAGGAGGAGGAGGAGGAGTCCTTCTCTTCCCTCTGCTGACCTGTGCGTCATCACTCCTCTTTATTAGAGAGGCCAAAATGAACAGTGGACTCTTTCTGTTGTGTTTGTTTTCTTTTGTTCTCACTGTTAAAAAATAAAAAATAAAAAACACAGAGATAGTAATTAAGTTTTTTGTACTTAGTGTAACAGTAAGACTAACTAATTATAAGAGTGTACGTTGATGATGATCGTGTGATGACTGTTATGTTGTATTGTTATATATGCTGTCATATTGTTATGAATTCTGAAAGCAAACTATACATTTAACAGTCAAATTGAGTGTGTATTTTAAACAGTTACAGCAGTCACAGAAGCTAAATAAAGCAACATAATAAAGCACAAAACAACAAAATGTAAAAAATCATATGATTTTCCATCAAAATGTCCCCTGACCTTCCCTCAATTTTTGTTTTTGAATTTGAACAAAGAAATAATTAAAACAGGAGAGGTATAGGTGGGAGTGGTGAAGTTTTGCGCTGATGACTTTGGACACCGCCGCCCCCTTTTCATAGAAGACTATAAAACAAGAAGAAACCCACGGATCACTCTCATTCTTTTTTCCTTTTAACACTCTTGTGCCTGACCCTTCGTTTTTGGCCACTGGGGCCATACTGAGCCCAGTTCAGTATGCCTGGAACTCAGCTGCATCCCGAGCCATGCAGAACGTGCTGGAGGCCGGCATTCAGCCAACACTGAAAGCAAGAACTTTCTGAAAGAAGCCTGCTCAACGTCTGTGTTCTAACACAACAAAGGTTAGAACTGAATAAACTCTGAATCCTGCACACCCAGCCAAGTGGGGTGTGAAGATGTTACCTGCCTGCTGCAAGAGAGGGAAAAGAGAGACATGCTCCAAGAAGGCCCACAGGAGAATCTTTCCAGAGCCACTTTCCTCCAAACCTTTGAACCACCATGTGAACTTTACTTTTCCTGTGATGGTGGGGGTGGGGGGTGCCTTAAGTGAATTTCACTGTTTTCCTTCACTTAGTGTTCTCCTGTGTTTCCTAGTGCATACACTGGTCCTCATTCAGTCATTAAGTGTGATTGCTGTATTCACTGCATTAATTAATTCATTTGCATGTTTAGCAGTGCATGTATATTTGTTGTGTGTGTAGTTAGTAGTTTAATAAACTTTTAATTTATAAAGAATGTATCCCAATGAATAAATAATATTAATAAGGATAATAGCAGGCCTACAGGTAGGTGGTGGAAGAAATGGGGCTAGAGGGGCAGGGGACTGCCATGCAGGCCTTCAAAAAGTGGGACAACTTAAACCAAATACAAGGTAAAGCAAATCATATGACTGGGCACTGTGGTGGATATTATGTTGTACAATTAAAACAAGTGTACATTGGCTAATGCAGCTTTCTATATGGAAATGTAATGTGCCTATTAATTAGTTATCTACACCTTTGATTATCTTTTCAACATTGAGGCGAAAGCAATTATGAGTAGCCACAAAGTTTTCAATTCAGTTTTATTTATATAGCGCCATATCATAACAAAGTTATCTCAGGGCACTTTTTCTAGTAGAGCAAGTCTAGACCGACTCTTTATATTTACAGAGACCCAACCTTTCCCACCATGAGCAAGCACTATGCGACAGTGGCAAGGAAAAACCCCCTTTTAACAGGTAGAAACCTCGAGCAGAACCAGGCTCTAGGTGGGCGGTCATCTGCCTCGACCGGTTGGGTTGAAGGGGGAGAGAGAGAGCAGGAAGAAAGAGAACATACAGCAGCACAATACAGTTTCACACAGAGATGTAACGCAATGGCCGCGGCAATGGCATGGCTGTCAACACCAACAGAAACAATACTAAGAGCAATATTACAGCAGCAGTACTAATAATAATAGCAACAGCAGCTGCAGCAGCGGGTGCAGAGGAGGAGCACAGGGGCAGCAGGCGGCCGCAACCATAGATCCAGACCCTACAGCTCCGGAGGCAGAAACACCTGCAGAAAGCAACAGAAGGAGAGAAAAAGGGGAGAGAAAGCACACAACTACGGGAAGAAGTTGAATTAGTAACAAGCATTGATGGGATATGAGGGCGTACAGATGGAGAGGAAGAGGAAGAGGAGGAGAGAGGAGCTCAGTGCATCATAGGAAGTCTCCCGGCAGTCTAGGCCTATAGCAGCATAACTAAGGGGTGGCTCAGGGCTCACCTGAGTCAGCCCTACTATAAGCTTTATCAAAGAGGAAAGTCTTAAGCCTACTCTTAAATGTGAGGAGGTTGTCCGCCTCCCGTACACAAACTGGGATCTGGTTCCACAGGAGAGGAGCTTGATAGCTGAAGGCTCTGGCTCCCATTCTACTTTTAGAGACTCTAGGAACCACAAGGAACCCTGCATTCTGGGAGCGCAGTGCTCTAGTGGGGTAATAGGGTACCATGAGCTCTTTAAGATATGATGGTGCCTGACCATTTAGGGCTTTGAAGGTAAGGAGAAGGATTTTAAATTCTATTCTGGATTTTACAGGGAGCCAGTGTAGAGAAGCTAATATTGGAGAGATATGATCTCTTTTCCTGGTTCTTGTCAGTAAACGTGCCGCAGCATTCTGGATCAGCTGGAGAGTCTTAAGGGACTTATTGGGGCAGCCTGATAGTAGAGAGTTGCAATAGTCCAGCCTAGACGTAACAAATGCATGGACTAGTTTTTCTGCATCTGTTTGAGACAGGATGTGCCTGATTTTTGCAATGTTACGTAAATGAAAAAAGGCAGTTCTTGAGGTTTGTTTTATGTGGGAGTTAAAGGACATATCCTGATCAAAGATAACTCCAAGATTCCTTACGGTGTCGCTGGAGGCCAGGGCAATGCCATCTAGAGAAACTATATCTTTAGATAATGTGTTTCGAAGGTGTTCGGGGCCAAGTACAATAACTTCGGTTTTGTCTGAGTTTAACATCAGAAAATTGCAGGTCATCCAGGTTTTTATGTCCTTCAGGCATGCTTGAAGTTTAGCTAATTGATTAGTTTCATCTGGCTTGATCGATAAATATAATTGGGTATCATCTGCATAACAATGAAAATTTATGGAGTGCTTCCTAATAATATTGCCCAAAGGAAGCATATACAAGGTGAACAGAATTGGTCCAAGCACAGAACCTTGTGGAACTCCGTGACTAACTTTGGCATGCATAGAGGATTCATCATTAACATGTACAAACTGATATCGATCTGATAAATAGGATTTAAACCAGCTTAGTGCGGTGCCTTTAATGCCAATTAAATGTTCTAGTCTCTGTAATAGAATGTGATGGTCAATGGTATCAAATGCGGCACTAAGATCTAATAAGACAAGTACAGAGACAAGTCCTTTGTCAGATGCAATTAGAAGGTCATTTGTAACTTTCACTAGTGCTGTCTCTGTGCTATGATGCACTCTAAATCCTGACTGAAAATCCTCAAACAGCTTATTGTTGTGTAGAAAGTCACACAACTGATTGGCGACTGCTTTCTCAAGGATCTTAGAGAGAAAAGGAGGGTTAGATATAGGTCTATAATTTGACAGAACCCCTGGATCAAGAGTGGGCTTTTTAAGAAGAGGTTTAATTACAGCTACTTTAAAGGACTGTGGCACATAGCCTTTTAATAAGGACAGATTGATCATATCTAGTAAAGAAATGCTAACTAAGGGTAAAACTTTATTAAGCTAGGCTAGTTGGGACGGGGTCTAAGAGACACGTTGATGGCTTAGATGAGGAAATCATGGAAGTTAGCTGATAAAGGTTGATGGGAGAAAAGCAGTCTAAATGTACATCAGGTTTTACAGTTGTTTCTAAGGTTCCTGTGTTTGAAGATAAGTCAGTACCAACTGAGAGCAAGAGGTGCTGAATTTTGTCTCTAATAGTTAGAATTTTATCATTAAAGAAGCTCATGAAGTCGTTACTACTGAGGTCTATAGGAATACATGGCTCAACAGAGCTGTGACTCTCTGTCAGTCTGGCTACAGTGCTGAACAGAAACCTGGGGTTGTTCTTATTTTCCTCTATTAATGATGAGTAGTAGGCTGCTCTGGCATTACGGAGGGCCTTCCTATAAATTTTAAGACTATCTTGCCAGGCTAAACGTGATTCTTCCAGATTGGTGGAACGCCATTTCCTTTCAAGTTTTCGCGATGTTTGTTTTAGTTTGCGGGTTTGCGGGTTATACCATGGAGCTAACCTCCTCTGTTTTATTATCTTCTTTTTAGAGGGGCGATAGAGTCGAGTATTATTCGTAGTGAGCCTGCAGCACTATCAACAAGATGATCAATTTGGGAGGGACTAAAGTTAGCATAGGAGTCATCTGTTACATTGAGACATGGAACTGAATTAAATGCCGATGGAATCACTTCCTTAAATTTAGCTACAGCACCATCAGATAGACATCATATTTCTACCCATGATGCCTACAACAAAGCCCAGGGTCGCACCAGGCTCTGATGAATCAGCGTCTGTGTACAGTCTGTATCCACCAGAGCCTGTAGTTCACGCGACATGGTGTCGGAAGGCTGTGCCCATCGCACAGCCCATTCCTCCTCCGACCACTCACATGCGGCTGCCGTCTCCTCGAAGATGTTGAGGAAGGCTTCTGGGTCATCCGATGGTGCCATCTTGGGGAGGGTGATCTGAGGTCGTCCGGCTGGTGGTGTGCTAGGATTGTCCTTGTGGGCAGCCGGAGGGGCACACAGCAGTTCCCTCAGGAGAGCTCCATCCCCAGCTTGCCGGTGTGCCACTTCCAACAGTGCTTGTGACTGAAGACGGTGTTGTAGCTGGGCCTGGCTCTCTTCGATCTCTGTGAGTCAGTGCAGTGTATGCCCCAGCGGAGAATGCCAGGCTGGTAGGAAGTCCATCCATCTTTTGCTCCCCGTACGGGCCACCACTGTGACAGATGCGTGTGTCACTTGAGGGCTCAGATGAACGGATCTGACACTAAAATGGCAGGTTGACAGGCTTTATTAAACACTCCTCACAAAATATCTCACACGATTACAACTAATAGCAGTGTCTCAGTTCTGGGGCTGCATCCTTCTACGGACGTATGCGTGGCCTTTGTAGACTGCAAAGGCCAAACTGAGCGTAGTTAAATGAGACGGTCTGGTCTACGGAGGATTTCCTATTTTCGTCACCAGTTGTTCCCTCCCTTACCCTTGTGTCATGAAAGCGCTGCTCCTGCAGCTAGCAACTCATTGTTTTTTTAAACATTTGTATCGTTAGCTGTTCCAGTGAGTTGAAACCCAATACTTACATTTAAAAGTCTAATTGTCCTCGGCCGCTGTTGAGAATACGTTTGGGGGCACCATAGGCCCCTGAATTGAGACATAGCTAATGTTGCCGTACGGGTTGGTACAGATCCATTACTCCGGACAGTGCACCTCTCTTGTGCACTCGGCTCAGTGCGTCTGCTCTCCTCACTGTCACCTGCCTCTGCCAGCTTGTCTGTCAGTTCTGGACCCAGCTTCACTGTGGAATTTAAGCACGTTTTTCACATCCTGCAACGCAGTATACCAATCAGCCCAAATACCCACAGTTGTGACAGCCTTCCCGCAAACCACTGCATCTTCTCCATCTGCAGCTGATGCCAAACCACCCCCACACTGCCACATGTAGTTTTACCACCAACTTAAATGTCAAAGTGAATTTGTATTTTTAGTCAGTATCTACATCAAAGTTCACAGGCTATGTGTGATTTTATGCGTGTGTGATGTTATAGTATTTGACCTTTTGCTTGTTTTTCCCCTCTTTTCATCAGCTCTGTCTCAAATACACTGATGGTGGTTCATAGAAATGGGCCACAGAGAGACAGAGAGAGACTGAGCTGTCCATTATCAAAGGCAAACTCAATGTAGAAAGATAGAGTGCATTCCAGCTGCAGCGCTGCTGCTGCCAGCCCTGTGTGGACACCACACGCGTGCCAGATGCAGCAATTCAGCGAGGTAGCCGGCACGCGCTGCTCAGGTCGGCGGTGTGGCCCGGCCGTTACACTATGTATGCCATCTCCTCTAAAAATAACAGAAATTATGTTCACCCTGTCCCTATGTAAGCTGCTGTCTCTGTCCGTCTTCGCTTGCTGGTCACATTTGACCGATTAAACTTGGTTTTCGTCAGTCCTGCATGCCAACACATCCTGAGGCAGAGACGTTGGAAGTAGGGTTGTGGGGGGTGTGACAGCCCCCTTATTGACAGCTTCCCTTTACTGCGCCAAATGTTTTTTATTTATTTATAAAGAATTGGTGCTTAAATTTGTTTGACTTTCATTTCTGTCTTTCATGTTTCCTTACAACATAAAGAATATATGCTTATATAGCCTAGTCATGTGATTGTCAGAAATGATAAGTCTGTCTCCTCATGTACACTACATGCAGTCTGACGTAGTCATGGAGACCTATACACACAGAGCAATTTTTGCATGTTAGAACTTTTGATGCGTGCGCACATTGACCTAGTTAGCAAGTTGGGTCAAATTAGACTAGCGGTTCAAGGCAATGTAACAAAAGAGGATATTCAATTTCTTTTCAAAACCTCCCTCTGAAGCAGATATGTGCCTGAGAGAGAGAGAGAGAGAGAGAGACAGAAACGACAGCTGACAAGTTGACACCTGCACTTCCCAGATCTGTGCCAGTAGGCCGACAGCAACAGGAGCAGAAGCTAGCCCCACTCGGTAGTACTACTACTCTTCCTTCCTCGCCTCCTGCAAGTACCTATTTTTTATATATTTTTATAGTATTTTTGTTTGGCCTCATGTTTTGTTTCACACAATTTATTTTTGAGATATATGACTATATGGAATAGCCAGCCTTCATTCAGAAGTGGCCTCCCGTTCAAGTAGGCTACAAGTATTTGTACCTTCAAGGGCCTATGATTGATGACTTTTGATTTTGCACTTTTGTGTGGGTCAGGGGACAAGGGGGAGATTGACTGACACTGATTATTCTTTTTATATATAAATTTCATGTAGACAGGTCCCAACCGGTTGTCTCTGTGCCAGCATTGGCCTCACAGGTTCAGGGCTGATTTAAAACATTAGATGCCATGTGACACTGTGTTTGAAAAGTAAATATCTTAAAGTGCATGCCCTGTCTCAGGACATCAATGTAAACCTATTAATGATAATCCTGCCTCCCAAACTTAGTCATGAGTCTAAACATACATAACTAATTTGCAAACTGCTGTACACAAACTTTATTCAGTGAACAAAAACAATATAAAAGCACTATTAAACAGATTGCAGGTTAACATGAATTTGTAATGCCTTCAAATGTCAGGGCAGGCTCACAGCTCACTGAGCAAGAGACACTACTTTTCCCTGGCTGGTGTTTTTTCCTTCTCTGGGTTACTCCCAGTGAAGCACCTAAAAACAGCCTGTAACACTTGTATGAGTAAAGTCAGGAAATCACCTGTTATGTCCCTGCTTTTAGTATACCTTGGCAACAAACTGCAAATATTCTGGCAGCACCCTCTTCAGCTTAGAGACACGCTTAGGTTGAGCTAAGATATCTTAAAATCCAAATAATTGGTTATTTGCCTCAATTTCCATTGCTGTGTGCTTAAGATAATATGAAATTTAAGTGGGGTAAACAGGATTTATTTATCAGGCCAGTTAGCTTTCCCTGACTTAAAGCTGGGGTAGGCAAAACCTGTGCAACCTATGCAAAACCTAACAATAGCTAGCTATCACATATTAGCAAAGGTTAGTGCTCGTTCCAGTGGGCCTCTGCCAGACTAGCATAACGTCAATTAAAAGTTAACTTGCTGTCTAAGAGTTCCCGATGAACTCGTGGAGGCCACCACCGTAGCCATGCGATGATGCCAGAGGCTTTAGAGGGGACGAGAGGACGGCTGGTTCAGGAAGAGAGAGTAATGTTCTCTGCTTAGTATGCAGATTATATGTAAATCATATGGAGCCAGGACAGCGACAGTAATATTTGGCATCGAAAAGAAAATTTGGCTTTGAAATCAAAACCTGAACTGGAAAATTAAACATTGGCGTTGAAACATTTGTATTGGAAAAAGTTTTATTTTTCAATGAAACTTGTTTCAGTGCCAATACAAGATAAGAATTTAAAAAAATAATTTTATTTTGATATTTTTTTGCATTCTGATGTGTTTTTCAATGACAATGTTCAGATTTTTTCTTCATGTCACTCTTTTTTCAGTGACAGTTTCTTTTTTACGCTCTCAGGTTTTTTTTTACGATGTCAGTTCTTTTTCAGTGTCAGTAGTTTTCAGTTTCAACTTTCTGTCACTGTTTTGGTGTGGAGAGGAGGGGTTTGAGGGGAGGGGCAAGGACAGCGTGATTTACATATAATCTGCATACTAAGGACAGAACGACACTGAACCAGCCGTCCTCTCGTCCGCTCTGAAGCCTCTGGCATCACCGCAAACCTACGGCGATGGCCTCCACGAGTTCACCGGGAACTCTTGAACTTGAACCACTTACTACTGTTGAAAAAACTCTGCTGCAGCAGTACTGAACACTGTGGAAATGTTTAGTAATGATGGATGCTCCATCTGAAGCATTAAGTCTTTCTGATCTGCTCCTGCTCTTCGGGATAAAACAATTTACTAGACAACAAAATGCCTCGGTCATCTAAAAATAAATACAGCTACTTAGAAGAATCCCACTGTCAATATTTTCTAATAGGTTCTGTCATTTCATAGAAATAAGAGCTTAGCCATTGTCGTCTTTTTGTCTAAACAAAGAGACGACTTAAGCCTCTTAGCATGTTTGTGTCATTACCATGAGTAAAGTATGGAATTATCGGCTTATTAGATGACTCACTGTATGTATTTGAACAGATTTGGATAAGATCTGGTTGAAAAGAACAACAATCATCGTTTTTGTCTCAGCCTTCATTCTCTTTCCTTCTGCAGTCCATCCTTGTTCCTAATCTTTCTCCCCCGTCATCCCTCATGCCTGAGCTGCTTCTGCATTCTCTGTTTGACTCCAGGGTCTCACACGCTGAGGTAAAAGGTCAGCTGACCTGTTTTTTTTTCTCTCTTACATGCTAATGAGCCCCCTCTCTGCATTACTCTTAAGCTCTCTGTTTCTCTTCTCTCTTACTGTCTGGTTGCAGTGAAATGAAAAACTTTGGAAATATTCCCATTTTTAGTGGAAGCTTGACTTCCTTTACAACCAGTGGCCAGTGGTAATAATAAAGAATATACTGTAAGTATTGCATAATAAAGGCCAGGCTGGTACAAGGAACTGCAACAGGACACTAGTCTTACAATAATTGTACTGATATCACTGATAACTGCTCTGGCACTTTTCAGACGCTCTATTACATTCGTATGTATCTGACTCTAAATGATTACATAACAGACCTCTACCTTATCTTTGCTGTAATTATATCCAATGTACAGTTATTCTATTTTAATATCCAAGGACAATCCTGCACCTTACCATACAGCATTTAACACAATTTTATTATTTTATAAACTGGGCACTCTCATAAATAATGAGAGATTATGGTCCTGTTTTAAGGATTTATTATCACTTTTATATTATTTTTCATTTATTTCTAATTGTTATTTTATATTATTTGGCTTTTTATTGTATTTAGGTCTTTGTGATTTAGCTGCTGTAACACTGTAATTTTCCCTAGATACTCTATCTACAGATCTCACAATTTTGAGATCCGTAGTTTATATTAATATTATGTTTCTGTATACCAACTACCGATGCTGCTATTTTACTTACTACAAAAGCGTGAACAACAAAGCTAAACTCAAAAACAAGTTGTGAGTTGTGATGGCAGCTAATGAGCTACCAGGTAATGTTTTTCAAGTTTACTTTTAGAAGTGTTGTTTGCTAGTTTGCTAACAAATACAGAATAGCCTGACGGCCTTACTGCATTATATATAATAACTTTATTTATATAGCACCTTTTAAAAACAGAGTTTACAAATTGCTTCGACAGATAAAGCAAAAGCAGAATACCCAGAAAGCAATATAACAACAGAAAGCCAAACAATAAAGCAAACAAAAGCAAGATAAAAATTAATGATCAATAAATAAAAATAAAAATAATTGAAACAGTAAAAGCAATAAAAAGACATATTCCATATATTCCATTATATTTTGAATTGTCACCTGATGCCTGAATTTGTGTTTTCCTTTACATAAATAAAGACATTTCAACCATAAATTGAAAGGAAACCTACTTCCTTCTTAGTAATAAACAGAAGGGTAAAACTCTGACTCAATATAAATTGTAATTTATGATCAACACAGGAGCCAGGTAAATTGCTTTAAGTCATTTATAACTTAAATAGTCCTCTGTTTGAGACTCTGGAATTATAAGTGGATTGGAAATGGTTGGCCAGCATCCTGTGCGGTAGTTCGCTGCCATGTTGTGTGAATGTGTGCATGAATAGGTGAATGAGCAGCAAAAACCTTGTAAAGCTCTTTGGATAAATGCGCTATATAAAATGTAGCCATTTACCAGTTACCATTTACATAATCTGTCCCAGAAGGTTTTGATGATATTACAGGTGTAAAAAACGTGTATATTTTGCTGTGCTGTAACCTGCAATAGGCCGCTTGTTAATCGAGTGAGTGGTGAATTAGCTGGTGTGAACGGACTGTAGGCTGCTGCTAGCTAACCCAGCTCGACACAGTAGCTTCGTCTGGACTGCTTCCAACCTGGAAACTAGAGACAACAACCATATATAGTGCTCTAAGCTACCCGGGAATGCTCGGAGTTCCTCCAGCAACACTGGATAACCAACAAACCCCCTGAATATGCCGAAGTGCAATTTATTTTGTTTGAATGAATTACAAAAAAGGGAAAATCTACTGTATGGTTTAAAATTTAACTGTGATGTAGTGAAGTAGTGAAGTTGAAACACTTCTTTGAAAAACAAAAGTAGAGAACACACGTATGGTTTCAGTTAATATTTTTTATTTGTTTTTTTACAATTTAAGTCAGAAAATACTTTTAATATTAAAACGGTGTTTATTATTTCAATTCAATTCAGTTTTATTTATATAGCGCCATATCATAACAAAGTTATCTCAGGGCACTTTTTCGAGTAGAGCAAGTCTAGACCGACTCTTTATATTTACAGAGACCCAACATTTCCCACCATGAGCAAGCACTATGCAACAGTGGCAAGGAAAAACTCCCTTTTAACAGGTAGAAACCTCGAGCAGAACCAGGCTCTGGGTGGGCGGTCATCTGCCTCGACCGGTTGGGTTGAAGGGGGAGGGGGGCGAGCGGGAGGGAGAGAGCAGGAGGAAAGAGAACATACAGTAGCACAATACAGTTCCACATAGGGATGTAACGCAATAGTTGTGGTAATGATATGGATGTTAACACCAACAGAAATAATACTAAGAGCAACATTATAACAGCAATACTAATAATAAGAGCAACAGCAACAGCAGCAGCGGGTGCAGAGCAGGAGCACGGGGGCAGCAGGTGGCTGCAACCACAGATCCAGACTCCACAGCTCCGGAGGCAGAAACACCTGCAGAAAGCAACAGAAGGAGAGGGAGAGAGAAAGGGGAGAGAAAGCACACAACTACGGGAAGAAGTTGAATTAATAACAAGCATTGATGGGATATGGCGGCGTACAGATGGAGAGGAAGGGGAGGAGAGAGGAGAGAGGAGCTCAGTGCATCATAGGAAGTCCCCCGGCAGTCTAGGCCTATATCAGCATAACTAAGGGGTGGCTCAGGGGTCACCTGAGTCAGCCCTACTATAAGCTTTATCAAAGAGGAAAGTCTTAAAACTACTCTTAAATGTGAGGAGGTTGTCCGCCTCCCGTACACAAACTGGGATCTGGTTCCACAGGAGAGGAGCTTGATAGCTGAAGGCTCTGGCTCCCATTCTACTTTTAGAGACTCTAGGAACCACAAGGAACCCTGCATTCTGGGAGTGCAGTGCTCTAGTGGGGTAATAGGGTACTATGAGCTCTTTAAGATATGATGGTGCCTGACCATTTAGGGCTTTGAAGGTAAGGAGAAGGATTTTAAATTCTATTCTGGATTTTACGGGGAGCCAGTGAAGAGAAGCTAATATTGGAGAAATATGATCTCTTTTCCTGTTTCTTGTCAGTAAACGTGCTGCAGCATTCTGGATCAGCTGGAGAGTCTTAAGGGACTTATTGGGGCAGCCTGATATAGAGAGTTGCAATAATCCAGCCTAGACGTAACAAATGCATGGACTAGTTTTTCTGCATATGTTTGAGACAGGATGTGCCTGATTTTTGCAATGTTACGTAAATGAAAAAAGGCAGTTCTTGAAGTTTGTTTTATTTGGAAGTTAAAGGACATATCCTGATCAAAGATAACTCCAAGATTCCTTACGGTGGTGCTGGAGGCCAGGGCAATGCCATCTAGAGAAACTATATCTTTAGATAATGTGTTTCGATGGTGTTCGGGGCCAAGTACAATAACTTCGGTTTTGTCTGAGTTTAACATCAGAAAATTGCAGGTCATCCAGGTTTTTATGTCCTTAAGGCATGCTTGAAGTTTAGCTAATTGATTGGTTTCATCTGGCTTGATCGATAAATATAATTGGGTATCATCTGCATAACAATGAAGATTTATGGAGTGCTTCCTAATAATATTGCCTAAAGGAAGCATATACAAGGTAAACAGAATTGGTCCAAGCACAGAACCTTGTGGAACTCCGTGACTAACTTTGGTGTGCATAGAGGAATCATCATTAACATGTACAAACTGATATCGATCTGATAAATAGGATTTAAACCAGCTTAGTGCGGTGCCTTTAATGCCAATTAAATGTTCTAGTCTCTGTAATAGAATGTGATGGTCAATGGTATCAGATGCAGCACTAAGATCTAATGTTCTCCCTCATGTTCCCACTGGATGAGAAATAGAGTTTCTATTGGTGTTGGCTTTGTTCCCACCTCCTTTACATGCAGCGATGTGATTGCTGGAATGCTTTTTGGATGAATCAGAAACAGGGCAGAGGAGAGAGCTTGAGGCCAGAGCACAAGACAATCCAGGCTGCCCTCGTGGCGCAGGTGCTTTGC
Source organism: Macquaria ambigua (assembly GCA_008360985.2). Lineage (NCBI taxonomy): Eukaryota > Metazoa > Chordata > Actinopteri > Centrarchiformes > Percichthyidae > Macquaria > Macquaria ambigua. The sequence goes on along the minus strand of VMKM01002177.1, from coordinate 61,675 downwards.
CTTCTGTGATCATAACGTTACGGTACCGCTGGGTATCAAATTAAACACATTGTTGTTATGAAATATGCAGCTGTCCTGGCCTGGATAACTCACTACAGACCAGAAAGTGGAATAGTCTTGCTAAGGTTAGCACTGTACAAACAATAGTTAGGCATATTAACGTTATACTAGTAGCTAGTATACTTAGCTAACATTAACTGATAATAGGGTGTGCTGTAGGGTGATTTTGTACTATTACCTTTGACTTGGCTAACATGAACTGTTCTTCTCATGTTGCCATTATACTTGTTGTCCAAAGAGGAGCATTAGTAATTCTTCTAGGACTGCTAGTTTGCTACTCTGTCTTGCCCAGTTTCAAATCCCATCTGTGTGGCTACAGGGTTACTGTAGTTAACATTACAATTCGTTATCTTCTGATGACTGACTGAACCTCCTGCAATATTCCCTCTTAATTCAGCAGTTTGGATTAGCATCATGGACGTCGAGAAAAAGAGAGACATAAGGTCTTATTTCTGGGTAAATGTAAGGAGCTATGTATGTAGTAAAAGGCTGAGTTAGCTCACTCATTTATCAGCAAATAACATTTGCCAGTAAGCACATGCTTGGTGAGTTAACTTATTATCTAGTGTTGTATTGCAAATCAGACATTTCATTCATTTTTATAACTTGTATTGCAAATTAGGAGTTCCATTCATTTTCATTTAGCTTTGTTGTTAATACAGACATCAGAGAGAGACAGGAAAAGAAAGAGAAGAAAGCCCAGGCCAGGCAGGGAAAGAAAAGAGGAGGGGACAGGTAAGAATCAGTGCTATGAGCTGTAATGTCACCTCAAAGAGCGCATCCTTTTGATTGGAGCATTGTTTCAAACCAATTTCTCCCACTACTCATTCTAAGCGCATGAACAGCTGTATAAAGTAAAACTTCATCCACTGTGCTGTTGTCTGGTAGAAAAAAGAATAAAACAGCCTTGACACAAAATGTATCAAAGCTAAGTGATATTCTGAATTGAACTGTTTAAAAGTTAAAGTACTATATAGTCATAGTATATTGTGTAGAATTGCTGCAAATGCAAAGAAAAAATCCTAAATTTTCTTGGGGAGGACCCCCAGCCCCCTTGACATAATGATGTCCCCACCGCTTTCCATATCCGACCTGCTCCCTTGACTGTGCGGTTCATCCTGCGAACCGACAAAGAAGCAGACTTGTTGTGGAGAGGAGGGGGCGATGTGAGGATGATGGTGGGAGAAGGACGAGGAGGAGGAAGGGGAGGTAGATTTAGGGATCGCCCAGTAGCTGCTGTGGAGGTTTAGGGAGGAAAGAGCAGGCAGGTTGTCTCTCTGCATGGGTTGGTCACACTCCGTAGGTAGAGGCGGTGCGCTCAAGCATTTCCTTAGGCATGGCTCACTGTAAAGGCAATCACACACATCTTTAAGAGTTTGTTTCACTTATTTAACACGTGATCAAATACAGTGCTGGAAAGTAACTAAGTACATTTACTTAAGTACTGTACTTATGTACAAATTTGAGGTAGTTGTACTTTTCTTTTCATGCCACTTTATACTTCTACTCCACTACATCTCAGAGGGAAACTCCACTACATTTATCCTACAGCTTTAGTTACTTTACAGATAGTAGTAGTAGTAGTAGTAGTGTAGTGATCACAGTGGGATGACTGCCTCCCAGACCTTCACAGACATCTTGCAAAACTGACTTCACTTTGTGGAAGGTTTGAATAAACTTTGCTCTAAAACCCCTCTGGATCTGCAAACTAACTTCTAACTCCCAACAGTAAAGATGTCATTGGAGACACTTGCCAGACAACGTACAGGGGGTTCTTCACCCCTGAGAAATATGCCTTGTCTAGATAATGGGGTACCAACCAGATGTGAAGCAATAAAAGGACTCTCTGGGTCATTTTAGCTGGAAATCAAGTCAGAGAAGAGATTGGATAAAACCCTTCTCTCCCTTTCTTCCTTTCTAACACAAACACATACACACATACACATAATATCTTGTTTACTATGTAACCACACTGCCACCTAGTGACCAACAGACAGAAATCTCTGTAACTCTAAGGATACAGTTATGACTGGTATAAAATTGTAACATATTATATTGTGTAATCAAACTAAGTAGTGTTAACCTTCTGTCACCTATTAGCAGTATTGCAAATTATGTTTTGATAGTAAAGTAATAGTAGAAATATCATGTAACTAATTGAATGATGTTCTGAAATCAGTCTTATTATTAGTATTACTACTATAATATTGCTATTATTATTATTTTTATTAATATTAACATAAATACCATAATCATTACTATTACTTTACATCTCTATGTGGAACTGTACTGTATGTTCTCTTTCCTCCTGCTCTCTCTCTCTCAACCCAACCAGTCGAGGCAGATGACCGCCCACCCAGAGCCTTGTTCTGCTCGAGATTTCTGCCTGTTAAAAGGGAGTTTTTCCTTGCCACTGTTGCCTAGTGCTTGCTCATGGTGGGAACTGTTGGGTCTCTGTAAATATAAAGAGTCGGTCTAGACCTGCTCTATATATGAAAAAGTGATAACTTTGTTATGATATGGCGCTATATAAATAAAACTGAATTGAATTGAAATCTGATTGGTGCTAAACGATGTGTTCTGAATGTTTTATATAATCACTATGCCATTCTATGTCTACAATCCCGATTGCATGACCATAGTGATGTTTAAGAGTATGTGAATTTTGCATATACAACTTAAATTAAATTCACAAGAGTCAGGAAACATGAATAGAAGTTTTAGAAGTTTAAAAACAAAGGAATAGTGTTTTCGGCGCGAAGCATCTTCTCCACTGCCAAAACTCCGCCTGTTTTGGCTAGTGACCTACCTCCGTCCTCCAGGCTGGTCCTCAAACTTGAGCTCAGGCAGCATTGTTTTAGTTATCTTAGTTTTCTATACGTCTTTCTTTAAGTTTCTTTTGTTCTTCGCCTAAAGTGATATCGGACATCGCTGCCCTTTTACAGAAGACAGATGTCAGCGTATCGAAAAGAATTCAATTACTTATGAGACTGATCAATTGACTGATTCATTTTTTAATACTTTAATACTATTTTTTTAAAACTTTTTTTTTTTAAATAATCAGCAGATGAATCCAGAATGAAAAGAATCAGTAGTTGCAGTCTGATACAAACTAGTTGAAAATGAGCTCCACCTCAACCAACTCCAACAGTAAAATCCTGCTTTTACATGAATGATGAGGAATAATCATCTAATCCTTATTAGATATAATAGTAGAACAGGCACAGGGGACATTTACTCCTTTTAATACTTTAACTACATTTTACTAATTATACTTACAGACTTTTACTGAAGGAACATTTTCAATGCAGGACTTTTACTTGGAACAGAGTATTTTTACAGTGTGGTATTAGTACTTATACTGCAGTAAAGGACCTGAATACTTCCTCCACCACTGATCAAATACAGTCTGATCCCTGATCAGTTAACCCACTGAATTGTCATGATCCCTAGGACTCTGTGTGTTGTCTTGTTATTTCCCGTTTTATTTTGAAATCCCTGGTCTTGTATTCTTGTGTGCCCTTTACTTCCTGTCCTGTTTTGATTGTGTTCACCTGTGTCTAATTACCCTCCTGTGTCTGCTTCCCTCGTTGTCTCCTCCCCTATATATACCACTCCTCTCCCTTTGTTCTTTGTCGGTTCATTGTGTTATTGTTGGTTGGTGTTGTTGGATGTCTCTCCTTGCGTGTCGGTTTCCCTGAGTTTCCCAGAGTTCCTGGTGTCCGTGTTGCCTGCATGTAAGCATTTTTTGTATTTAATAAATCCACTCAGCCTGCTGTCTGTCTGCATTTGGGTCCTTCCCCTGCTTCCTCCATATGGCTCACCGTGACACTGAATGACCTTTCGTGGGTGGTGTGAGCTGGAGCCGTGAAGACGATAAATATAGCTCATAGTTCATAAATGCGACTCAATCATGTGTTGGTGTTAGCTCATGGATAGTTGTTGGTGTGGGTGGATGGGTGGGTGTGGTGTGTGTGTGTGTGTGTGGGTGTCCAAACGTGGAAGATGGCTAGCTAGAATTTTTCCTGTGCTCCACCTGTACAAAACGGAGGCACAGAAGGGCATAGGTGTCTTCTAATTTGTTTCTTGGTAGGGATTTTTGCATAGAGTACTTTAACGTCCACATCATAAGATTTGTTAAGACTATTATTTAAAAACAGATAATACACTCTGCAATCGAATTTGGTCTCACTACTAAAGGTAAGAAGCTCCTTGGGATAGGCTGAACATTTTTAGTGTAATTAGTTGATGCTGAATTGCTGAAGTTAAATCAAACCATTTTAACTACTTGATGCTAAGGTATAAATTGAATTGAATGTTAATTGTTGCTATAGTGATGTACAGGGCTAGAAGAGGCTCGGTGCTGCCTCATTAAACCAGACAAGGCTCTTGAACCCAGGCTCGAGCCTCCTTCAGACTATCTGAGGTACCACCAGATCCACCTAAAAATGGTTGTTTATCTGGCCCCATTGCTGTACCTTCACAGGACACTGTGGTCTGAAAGAAGTGGTACAACCAAACTGGTTATCGCCAGTCAACTTAGGTTTCTTAACCAGGCTCTAACTCAACTCGGAAACCCGTCTGATAGCTAGGTCATAGGGCATCAGTCAGCCGTCTCAAGGTAAAATATCCCTGCCTAGAGAGTATCTGTTAGGAACCACAACAGTACTGTTCCACATTGATACTGATAATGATGACTGAAACTCTTGATTCAAAAGACTGAGCACCCATTCAATGGCCATCTGGAGTGTCTAACTGTATGACGGAACCCAACCACAGTATGCACTGTATGGAAAATCACCTGTCACCTAATGGAGTTGGCTGGAGCTCCTTTCCAGGCCTTTCGGTACACGTCACCTGCCACCCCAAACAGCCAGCGCACATCAGCTGACACCTCTGGAATCCACTCCACAAACCTTAGGAAGAGTAGAAATTATATTGGATGAACAGGCACTAAACTGATGTTTAACACTGGAACGGGCAACTTGGAAATTTAAGTTTTTTAAAAGGTGACATATTGTCACTAGTTGGATCTATACTCACCTCTGGGCCACAGAGTAGGCAGACTGTACAGGAAGTGTGCATGGCATGAGCATGTAGGAGGCCACTCTCACTGGCAGCATCTCTGACACTTTGGCATACAGGCCAGATTTGTCTTGGCAGGCCTCACGGAACACTGACAGACACACAGAGAACCAGTCATTATATACACAGCAGTTTAAACGATTCTACTACAATCAGTATGAATTGCAAAACCTTGGCTCAAAGGTATCTTCATTATTAAAAGCCACTAGAGTCTGGGATGACACCATACCTTTCTTGATGGGCGTAGGCAGAGCGATCTGCTCATCTAGCCACCAGTGCTGTTTATGCAGTAGGCGGAGTCTCTGGAGCGCCCACTCTTTTGTGGTTTCCGTATGCTCGCAGCAGCAGTTGGGTGGGTTCTCTGGCAGGGTGGGGCCCGAGGTCGGACACTCCAGCATCAGCAGGTCTGGCACCATAAAACATGACATCAGTGACACAGTCCAAAGGTTAAGGTAGAGGCTGATGGGGAATACTCACCGTTCTCTTCAAGGAAGCGCAGAGCATCCTTATAACCGCTCTGACACATCTCAGCCAGTACCTGTGGAGAGGAAGACAGTACTTTATTGACTTCCCATTATTGATCCATGACATGAATGGTCCATGTAACGCTTATCAGTTTAATTTCCTGTTTTGAAAATCGGTTAAAAAAACTGGAATTCAATTTTATGTAAAAACAAAAACAACCCTTTTTTCTCTCCTTGTTTCTAAATGTAGCACTTGAAGCAGTTCAGCATTTGATGTACTTGCATGATTTCTGGGTTGTATCCACAAGGTTGAATGCACTATTTTTTACTTTTTTGTACATTTATGCCTTTCACGCTCATTTTATTTAGTGTTGTACAGTGTTGTATGATGACCATGATGAAGCCAAAACGTGTCTGTTTAACAATAAATCTGTTCTTTATGATAAAAGTGTTGGAGTTTTGACCCTTTAGGGCTGCCATTCTCCCCCACTCTCTGCTTTAAAGCATCACAACCTTTTTCTTTCTTTGCCATACCTAACTACTGTCCAGTAAGCAATTTTTTAAACTTTATAAAGATAACTCATTAATAACAACAGCTTAGCCTTAGCCTGGCTTTGAATAAAGATTGGAAGCAGGGGGAACAGTTAGCTTGGCACTGTCTAAAGTTCAACCAACATCTCTAAAGCTCACTAATTAACACTTTGTTGATTTTACATTTCTGTTTGAGCCATACACACTCAAATGTAAAAACAACAATGTGGGTTTTATGGAGAGTTGTGTGCTGCTATTTCTGTCTATGCTAAGCTAAGCTAATTGCCTCCTGACTCAAGCTCCAGCTATGGAAGATTTAAGTTGTAAAAACAAATCAAACAAAACAATTAAATGAATTATGTGTATTTCCTATATATGTCTGGATTTACTGTCATAATTAAACGAAGAAAACAAAGTGTAGAAGTGTGTTGCAATTCAGTGTTGTCCAGCACAAGGCTATGAAAAAATTTAAATGCCTAAAAATTCCTGTGCTGGAAAACACTAAAATGCAATGGTTTTAAACTTCTCATCTAGCTCTCTGCAAAAAAGCAAATAAGCTAATTTCCCAAAATGTAAAACCATTCATCTAAGAAAGACTTGGCAAGTAATCTGGAATGCTGCTATTTTAAAGTTTTCAGGACTTTTTTGAGAGTTACCAATATTTCTTTAAGAATATTTATTTTTAACCTACTATGTTTTTAGACTTTACACTTTATTGTCCCCGGAGGGAAATTCTTTTTCACAGCTCTGTACATCATCACCATTCACACCCATCACCCACACCAAAACAAACAGTATTCATACAAGTACATCACCATTACATACAGGACGACATGACATCAGCAACAAACATGACAACAGCGAAATAATCAGTGGACAGACAGCTGGTCAGGGGCCGGGGCCCTCAGTTTTCCCATCACTGTTGAGTGGTGTACTGTTGAGGGCTACAATGGCTGCTGGTACAAGACATTTGCCAAAGCGAGCCCTTCTGCACCTCAGGGACCTGTACCTGCGCCCAGAGGTAAGTATGGAGAAGTGGCAATTGAGTGGGTGTGTAGTGTCCTGTGCTATTGTTGTTGCTATGCGTGCGATGGCTCTGCAGTTGAGGTTGTGTGTGGGAAGACCTATTATTTATGCGGCAGTGTTGGTTTACTGTTAGTTTGGCCCGGTAACAGAAAGCATGTTAAAGAAACAGGTTGAACAGTAGAGAAGAATGGGTTGGACAATACTCTGGTATAGCAGTAGGAGAAGGTGGGGGGCAACATAGAGTCCTTTGAGTTTGCGGATGACTGATAGTCTTTGCTGGCACCTTGTGTGAATGTCATTTGTGTGTTGATCGAAGCTAAGTTTATTGTCCAGAGTGAGACCCAGGTATTTGAAACTGTCCACCATTTTTACTGTTTCTTTGTTGATGAGGATGGGGTGCAGAGGTGGAGGGGTACCTATTAGCCTTTCTTTTGTTTGTATCACAATATTAAATATATTTTTACATTTATTCAGAACGTGTGAAATCTGGTTATATTTCCTGACAAAGCCCAAAGGTGAAGGAGTTGTTCAGATAGAAAGTCAGCAAGACTTAGATCTTCTATCTAATGCTATATCTTATCACCGTCATTATGACTCATGTCAGTCAGTTTCTTATATTGCATAAGACCAACTTGTTCAATAAAAGACAGCTCTGACATCAGCAGAGGTGCTCACTGGCTGGAATGGTCAGACCAGGGGATCATGGGTCAAAATACACAATGCTTGACATTCAAATTCTGTGTTCCTATGCATGCACACTATTGAGTTTGTGTTTTGTGCTGTCTCTTGTGTATGTGTTGCTGAGTTTTATGAACTTTAAAGGCCCATCTAGGGATGGCAAATTAGCTTAGGCTATAAATGTGTGGCATTGGTTTATGCTACATACTTGTCCCTATACAAATAAACATTAAATAAAATAAATGCATGTCAATACAGCATCTACCAAGTGTGTGTGTGTTTGTAGTGACAAGTTAACAAAGGCCCTGTTTACACCTGGCATTAACATGCGTCTTGGGTGAGCCGATCATCAAGGCCATAGAGTCTACTGCCTACTAGCAGGTACGGGTAGACTTGTTTTTTATGTGGCGCAGTACAGAGAGGTAATTCCTCCCTCTAGGAATGTGGTAAGAACACACAGGACCCCGTCACACAGATTTGTGCAGCCAATTACATAATCGTGGGATCCAGACAGCATAATGCACACATGAGGGGAGTGGTGAGGAGCCAGGCTGTATAACAACAACACAACAAACAGCTCTACCCCAACGAGGTCAAAGCTCACCTCATCTTAAAGGTTACCTAACAACACTCAGCAAAATGGCAGGGAATAACAAGAGGAAACATGGGACAGAGGAGAGTGAGAGCCGGTGAAAACAAAGGCAGAAGGTACATCCAGACACTACTTCCCGTCAGTGATGGGTAAAGGGAGCAGAGGAAGATTAAGCAGCTTATCTTTAAATCGCAAACTAAAAGCAGTCTGCTGGGATAGTGTTCCATGAGGCAGCAGAAACAGCTTCTGTACTTTAAATGTGACCAATATGATAAGAATCCAGTTGTAGGAGGAATTGCGAAAAGTTATTCTGTAGTGTCCTAACTATTTGGTCACAGTTTATATATTTTTCAGTTCAGTTATGTTGTCCATAAACTCCAATCAAACAACAATCTAGGCAATGCTGTGATGCATGCTAAATATATGTAACTTTTGCTGAACAGCGATCACTATGGCAACAAGTGGTAAATGTGGGATAATGGTAAATGTTAAAACGTAGTTTTATTTCTTTTAAAAGTTACATAAGTCACATCTCACTTTAAAGCTGCATTAGTTGACTTTTTTGGCCACTTGGGGGCAGCAGAATAAGCTAAAACACAATACTTACACATCATCACCTTATAAAGTTTTATATTATCCGGCTATTTAGCTGCTAAATGTTCCACTTTTTTTCACTTACAATTTGGCATCATATTTTTTGTTATTGTCTTGTGCTTCATTTTTGTCACACATTATCAACTGCACCTTCTACACCATCTGAATGTCCCTCTGATGCTGAAGCATTACCTACCTTGGGTTCTGGTGGAAACAGGGCCCTGCTGAGGCGGTACATGTTGCCCAGGTTCATCTGGATGCTGGTGTTGGTGAAGCGCAGCTCGTGGAAGCTGGTGGAGTTGTCGCGGGGACAGATGTCACTCTCGCCAGAGAAGGGAGAGATGGTGATGGTGTTCTTCAGCTCGGACTGCGGCAGGTTGTCGCTGATCCCGCCGTCCACATAACGCTAAGGACAGAAACATGCAAAGAGACAGAAATAATGTATGTAAGTAGTTTAAACTTTGTGACAGAGTAGATTGCAATATTTTCCCTCACTGCACTATGTCAACCTGTCATTACAGAACAGGTCTCATTGAAACATATGGGATATTGTTCGTGGCTGCTGAACCATGATAATGGGGCCAGACTCTAGACAAAACCATTTCGTTGTGCCCTGAGATTACTCTGACCTAACATTGCAGAAGACACTTCAGCCTTTCAAAATTAAAAACCCAACCACCTTGTCAGTCCCATCTCTCTAACACTAACATCTTATGTATGAGTGACACCATTTTTAGAGACTTTACCCATTTATTTATGTAATGTAATGCTCAATGTTCCATTTCAGATTCAGCCTCTGAAACATTGGAAAATATTGGATCATTCAATGTGCATACAGAGTATACTGTAAACCTTTACCTATATTAATGAACTTCTTACTGTAATATTGGATTTGCTACATTAGTATTGGACCTATTTTATGTTGTATTTTTACTAAATGTTACAACTATATTGTTTTTTTGTTATTGCGTTTTTGCACCAATGCCTATTACTGCAATCTCAGCCATCCAAAGAGGGGGATCACTCCTTGAATTGCATCTCCTGAGATTTCTTCACTCTTTTTTCTTATGTACTGTTTTTGTGGAGTTTGTCCTTGTTGTTGTGGGCCTGTAAAGCCCTTTGAGACAATGTATATTATATTTAACTGTAAAAATTAGAGCTCGACCTATAACTCGGCTTATCGATATTATCGGCCGATTAGCTTATCACGGATTTATCCTATCGGGAACATACAGTATGTCTAATGTTGAGTAACAAGAAATTGCAGTACAGAAATACCAAAGATATGTCTGAGGTAGTTTAGAAACAATTAGCGTGTCCACAAGAAAGCACTGACAAATTTATTTTTATTAGCCACGCTGGTGCCGTGGCTCTATACTGGCAATGTCTGTCATTCAGTCCACCACTTTGGTCCAGACTGAAATATCTACCATTAAATGGATTACCATGAAATTTTGTTGACATTCATGGTTCCCAGATGATGAATCCCAATGACTCTGGTGATCCACTTTTCCTCCAGTGCCACCATGTGGTTAACAATTTTGTTTTTTATTGAAATATCTTAACTAGCAATACTTTTGGTGATCCCTTACCTTTTCATTTAGCATCATCATCAGATCAAAATTTTAGTCTCTCCAATTTATGACCAAATACCAGCAAAACTAATGACATTCCCATCAGCCTCAGCTGTACTTTGTGTTTAGTGCTAATTAGGTAATGTTAGCGTGCTAATTCACTAAACTAAGATGGTGAACATGGTCAACATTGACCTGCTAAACATCAGCATGGTAGCATTGTCAGCATGTTAGCATTTAGCTTTAAGCACTGCTAGCATGGCTATAGACTATTAGTCCTGTTCAACTTCTTGTTCAGATATCAATATTGGTATCAGATAAGCTTTAGTACAAATAAACTTGACTTTAAAAAACTATATACGTTTGTATTATAGGGAAAATAGACATTCTGAGACAGTACACACTGCAAGTACCATCTAATTTGAGCTCTGAAGAAAGAACCAGGAAGTTATGTAGATGTTACATAGTGGAGTAGGTTTTAGAAGTAGCTGTTGATTTCCAGAGGAATTTCTTTTAAACAAATGCTAAAATCCTAATCTAATGAAATTTAACGCAAGCAAATATTAATTTCTTCTTGGAAACTTTGTATGCATGTCTTATGTATAATAATACTTCATAGTTGTGTTCTGACAAATAGACTCTTGAGGTTACACTACAGTGGAGTAACTGGAATGAATGAATTTAAAGCATGCCAATTGAACACTATCTCCATTTTTCCTATTACTAGCTCAAAATTACATAAACCTTTCAAGGAACTTTCTAAGAATTTACAGTTACATATCAGTTCCCTTCTTGGAAATTATTAGGAAACTATGTGGGCCCACAAAATTAAGTGTTATTGAACTTTCTAAAGTTTGATTTTCGACAAATACACCACCAGTTAAGCTGTTCTCCACAATACTGTTTGTCCTCAAGTTAATTCACACTCATGCATGGAGTCACTAACTAACACACTAAACTGGGCTCTGAGCCAGCAGGCGGTCTAGGCAGCAGAAAGTACACAATGTACAGAATCCAAAGATGACACCTGCAGGCAGAATGTGTACTCTGTAACATGTCAGTTCAGCTGAACCTTTCAGCAGCTAATTGGACTCACTGTGCTCCCTGTGGTGTTTTGACACTGAACTTTGGCACCAAGACTGACACAACAGGCTCTATTCAGGGTGAATAGATGCCTACAAAGGGGGTGATTGTCAGGGATGTCCTGTTTTGCCATGGTGACTTACTGTGTGACTGGAGTTTCACTGCCTGGACGCTGGTCCTAAGATAAGACTTTTATTGTACCATTTTAATTAATTTATATATACTGTAAATTACTATAATTACTACATTCATTCAATTGTTTTATAATACTTTACGTCATCCGGTTGATTACTTTTATCTATCCTGACTGTGAAGTAGTTGACCTTTGTATTTTGTTACTATTTTGACATTTCAACTGCTTTCAGTGGATACACTTCAACTAACAGTTCAACTGTTGTTGCTTCAACTGATACTTCGTCATTGCAGTGATTAACTTTCAATTGACATATCAACTGTTTTCAATGCTTACATTTCAACTGACACTTGGAACTGCCTGCTCTGTTAACTACGTTCATTCAGTTGTTCTAATATGAAGGTGAAATCTTATGATTATTCAGAGGATTTTTTATTAGATTTCATGGTTGATTACTTTTATCTGTCTTGATTGTGAAGCACTTGACCTTTGTATTTTGTTATTATATTGACACTTCAACTTTCATCTCTTACCCTTCAACTGACATTTCAACTTCTTTCATCCTGTAAATCCTTTAAATGAGAGTTCATCTGCTTTCAGTGCATCCACTCAGTGGATCCACTCATTGCAGTGATTAAGTTTCAACCAACATATCAACTGTTTTCAATGCTTATACCTCAACTGACACTTCAACTTCTTTCAATACTGACATTTTAACTGACATTTCAAACACTTTCAATACTTTAACTGACACCTGTTTTGTTAACTACATGTATTCATTGTTGCATTTTGAAGCTAGAATCTTGATTACTCTTTGCATTTTTATTATATTTCATGTCATCTGGTTGATTATTTTTTATCTGTCTTCATTGCGATGCAATTCACCTTTGTATTTTGTTATTACTAGAGAACTTCATCTGAATCCAATCTGACTGACCGAGATATTGTGTATGGCCTGGCAACAGAGGATAGGAAGTAGGTCTGATTAGTGCTGCCTGTTCACAGTGGCACACAAACACAACGAAACCCCAGCTCTGCCTATCTGTATTAGACCACTGTCAAAGTCCAACAGCAACTGATAAGTCAAAGTGAAGGCTATCAGAAACTAGGACTTGCAGGTAAAATGATTACCACAGTTCTTTTTCTAATCATGCAAATGACTGATCATGATGATCTGTAATAAACAAAATGATCTCATAGCAGTCTTGCACCTTAACATGTATTTTCCCTGTTGGATGTTTTCAGTTCAGTATTTCCCTGGTCCTACTTTCAGGTTTTACTGGAATACTGTCATATAACAGATGCGGTTTTGGATCACTGCTGCAGCCATAGGCAATCCAAATGATCTTTAAATTACAGGCCATCCACCTTTTAATACAACAGCTCCACAATCACTCATGAGGATTCCCCTCTCTGATGTCTCCCCTATCCCTCAACTTCGCTTGTTGCTACATATTTCTAAACCCAGTCTGTGTTTCTATCTTTGTTTGCCACTGAAACTTCCTTCTCCTTTTTTAACTTTCTTTTAGTCACATGGGTACATACTTCCCAATGAATGGTTTCGATTGCATGTAAGGAAGCAAACAATGTGAATATTTAAGGAGAAGACATAAAAATTGTAAAATATGATTTTGTACAAATAATTGTGCATACCAAAAGGTGACACCAAAGCTAAACCTTGATGAGTATAGATTCAACCACATACACCTACCACTCCTCTGAAGGATGGAGGAATCAGCCCACAGTAGATGGGAATGAAACAGCTACAGATCAGCGCCTGTGGACAGAGTGCAGGGATAAACCAGAGGATATCCACTTTCTGCAGTTTGCATTATTGTAATGGAGGCCCTAAAGGCTACTCCAGATTTAGAGGATAACCATGTCACCAGCTCCCCTCACCTGGATGAGTTCCTCTTTGGAGCTAAACTCCGACACCAGCACGTTCTCCCCGTCAGACACTCTGGTCAGTGAAACACACAGCAACCCCGATGCCCGGATGTGTGCATCAGAGGGAAGGTCACGATTCAGGCCAGACTTTATCACTTTGATCAGGTTGAAGGTAGGGTGAAGGGGGCCCAGGTTCCTCTTCCTGGCCTCTTTTGCCACCCCAAGCACATCTTCACAGCATTTAGCTAAAAATGAGTAAGAAAAAGGAGAAGTTGAGGATCGGGAGATGGGACTTTGAAGCTACACCCCTGCTTTGAAGATTTTGTGTGATCTATGAACTGCAAACAAAAACACACTTCTTCAAGCGTCAACCTGCGACTGGATCAATATTCACTAAAGCTACCTGGAGTCAGTGACCAACAGTGACCTAGGTGAGCCCTCTTCCGAGTACTGAGCCCATTCTGAGGTCACCGCAGCTTCTTGTTGGTTGATACGCATAGGTCGATCTGCATTCACACGTGTCTACTGATGTCAGCCCTTATGATTGCTTATTCATGGGAGAGAAAGTGAAAGAATTCCTGTGACTCACACCATGTTACCTTATGATCCAGTGGTTCCACGCCACTGTTTTCCATTTAAACACATAGAAAACCATCAGAACATAAGCCATTAGAAGCCTACTGTACTTTAAATGTGATGGTGACTGATTACACGTTACATCTAATCTTGTACAGATATTAAAATTATGTCCAGTATGTTTACACTGCTTTGAACACTGAAAGTATAATTATGGCCTAATAATTATTATATTTCAATTTATATTTAATTGAATGAATTTATATTGCAAACGTACATACAGTATATAAACATATAAATTAATTTATTTTGACTTAAAATAATAAATATTCAATTTTATATTTGTTGGCCCTGATGTTAATGCGATTCATATAAGGTATGTTTTGGACACTGGGAAACTCCCTACGTATTATATATGAGAAATATCTGAAAGTAAATTTATGATATTTTGGTAAGAAATACACTTTTGGGTCAGTTTGTCAAAAAAAGTTAAACTAAAATCATCTGAAATCTACTAAAATTCAACCAGTTTTCTCACACCAATAACTGAACTAAAAGGAGTTGAATCCATATTTCAAAAATATATATATTTCAAAGATGTTACATTGAAATCAGTGTCATTCAACATAAAAAACAAAACTACAAAAAAGTATTTTTCTGAAATTTCTGCAGCAGACATTAAAAACTATATCAATATTAATAATAATACAGGACTTCCGGTGTCCTCCATATCCTGCCTCAAGTGTGCATAAAGCTCCGGGCTACCGAGCCACAGCGGTGCGTCTTACTTATGGATGCCTGGCTGGCGAGCATCGAGGCGGTCAGAGCACCGGCAGAGGCCCCGTATAGCTTGGTCGCCCCTTTGATGAGGTAGGGCGCTTTCTCCAGCAGGCAGCTGGCAACTCCGATGTGATAAATCCCCAGGAACCCGCACCCGGCGAAAGACAGGTTCCATCCGCCGTTTAGGTCGAACATGGCGGGGCATGCCCCGGCTGGGGAGCCCTGAGAGCGGACAGGTCACCGAGTGCACCGCGGCTGAAAGGGAGTCACGCAGCTGTTAACCCTGCTCGGCGAAGAGAGGCAGACTCAAGGGTCAGCAGGGAACAGCTGGCTCTATAGAGGGAAGGACAGGGAGGACCTACTGCTAATGATGCCTTCAGTGCTGTCAGAACTATCACAACGCCGACATGAGCGGTCCAGTGGTAGGCTACGTCCATAGATATATATATACGCGTAGGCCTATATATCTATGGGCTATCAGGAAATCTACACTTATTTTCACGAAAGGGATATTAGATTTTATATAGCATGACAAACTAAAAGTTAACCAAAAAAGTCTCACGATGTGTCATGATGTTGTCTATAAGAAGCCACTGAATGTGCCTGTTGCGTCGCAGGTTATTTACAAACAGTGAGATTTACGAGGGACAGTAAAGGCAACACGTGTTTGGATTGGATTAATGCACGTCTATCAATTCCCTTCTCTACACAAGAGCCAATCAACAGTAAGTGGGATAGACAACACGCAATGACGTCACGACCCCCTTAAAAAGAAATAAAAAGACACAAACCCCTCCCCCTACTTGGCTTCTGTCTCCTTTGCCTGAGTTATAGATTTCTCACACCTGTTGAACATTTCTGTGGTGACCATAGACTTTATATAACGGTCACTGCTGTGTGTGTAGGCGGCCTTCAGAAGAAAGAGCAAGTTATCTAGATTTGGGCTGTTGTCCTCACTGCTTGTTGATGATTGGAGGGCTAGACAGAGGGCCATTTCCCGGTCAGCCACTGGATACTGAGAGAACCAGTTACGCCATAATAGTCACTGCAACATACTGTTCAAGACACATATCACAAAACAATGACAACATGAATGAACTAACAATGAAAATCATACATTTTAGCCAATTGTCTGTTGATCTGTGAGAATCTTTTAAAATATTATATTAATAAGAAATAAGATAAAGACAAAATATCTTAAGGTCACTTTAAAGTTTTTAGTGCATCATACACTATTATAAGAATATTATAATATTGTGTATTACTATGTTGAGTATCACAAGGTTAAGGGTATAAGGGTAATACTAAATTTGATATTGGAATATTATCGTGACATTATGGTAACTAAAGAAGCATTTCATGAAGAATGTGTGTGATTGGTTTGCGCATTGATGATGATTGACCTTAATGTATTGCCTGAGTTATAGATGGATGAATGGGGGCTTTAATACACTTCTGCATTAGGATGTAATGCATTGTGGTAGCCTAACTAGTAAACTGTACATATCACCATAATGAGATTATTCACTGCAGTTGTTCATTGTGCAATAGTGACCATTTTGAAATGTAACTGAATGGAGTGTGTGTTGTATACAGTGCTGTGTTATAAATACAGTGGGACTACATGGGCCTCCATAGACTTGAATGCATTATATAACTCATAATACCCTATAAATTGTACACGTCATCATATGAACAGCTGATCAGAAGGCATTATTGGGCATTCTGAAATATTTGCACTGTATCCACACAGTTATGGATAGTAGTGATAGTAGTAATTATGAATAGAAAAGTCAGAACCCACTCACACAATTTGACAAATCATTCATTTTCATAGCATTCAAACTGACAGATGAGGTAATATTATGAAAATGCAGGAAATTGTGAATAATTGGGCACATATGGTATAGTATTATGCTATTGGTATTATTAAATATTAAGGTGTGAAAGGGATGTAGCCTATGTAGCCTCTGTATTATTCATTTTATATTTATAAAAAATGCACACATAACACAAGACATCAGTCAAAGTTAAAAGCACTCACAAACACACCAACAGCCTTTCGAGTATACTTGAAATATAATATATATATATATATTATAAACTGACTGTTAAATACCAGATAAGACCCAGCAATAAAGGCTATAGAGTATTTATTTATGGTACTAGGCTATATGGTGCTAGATTAGGATTATTACCGCCTTTTGGTAACACTTTTTACTGGCGAGTGCAGTTCTGTGTAATGTGTTGGTAAACGTCCTTCCTCTGCGGGCGCGCGCATCCTCGGGCCCGGCGAGAGTGGTCCTGATGCTGGGACTCGTGCGCGCGCATCCTCGGGCCCGGCGAGAGTGGTCCTGATGCTGGGACTCGTGCGCGCGCATTACATCACTTCTCTCCCGCGTGATTGGCTACAGGTCAACTCGTCCGCCTGTCGTGCAGCATCCACCGAAAGCATCAGCTTCCCGAAGCGAGCGGCAGCGGCGTTTCAAACCAACCTCATCACCATCATCATCCTCATCTTTGATTTCCTAAAAAAAACCTGTTCGCGTGGGTGTTCGTTTTCTTCTTATTGCACTGGCGGCTCATTTCGAGGATGGCCGAGAGCGAGGCAGACACGCCGAGCACGCCGATTGAGTTTGAGAGCAAATACTTCGAGTTTGATGGAGTGCGGCTGCCGCCCTTCTGCAGAGGGAAGATGGAGGAGATCGCCAACTTCTCCCTCAGAAGTAGCGACATATGGATTGTCACCTACCCAAAGTCAGGTAAAAAAGCCTCTGCGTCACATTCTGCACAGTGCTCGCCGATGTATCTTCAGATTTCGGCTGCAGCGGTGAATGCAGACGTCCCTTGTGATTATTAAACTTTCGTCATATCAATAAAGCACATAGCGAGAGAAGTTACAACCTATGTCAGCCGTAGGGTTCATTTAGCATAACGCACAGGCAACAGTCAGCATGAAAGTTGCAAATCAGGCCGTGTTTCATATGCAACAAGCCGGTTGGGTGGGTCACAGTTATCTCACGGATCTAATGTCTCTGTTTATGTTGCGCTTGTGCAGCAGGACTACATTTTATAGGCCTCTATCAAGCAGCGTGTATTTCATGATCAGATGCCAACAGAAGCAGCCTAAATCTATTCATGCCTGGCTATAGTGCATCAGTCAGCCTACACGTCTCAGCTGGCCTTCATCATCCACCGTAATCTCACGCGGTATCAGTCACACTCAGATGGAAGTTGGTGTTTACATGCAGCTTCGGAGTGCCGTTGCGCAGCGCTGCTGCAGGCCGGATGCCGTGCGGTGCCCTGCTGTGAGCTGGGTGGGTCCGGTCATGTGACGGCTGGTGGGCAGCTAGAGCTCGCCGTCTGTGCATGCAGAAGGGCGGAGAGAGTTTGATTGTTGTCGTGGGGAGCCTTGTACTGTATATAACGCAACTATGCACACTTAGTGATCATCAGAAGAATAATGAATCAAGAGGAAACCTTCATTGATGCCATTTTCTCCTCATGGGACTTTCTAATTGATTAAATCATTTGTATACATCTTAAGATATGCTAATGTGTTTAACTAGGCCCTAAACACATGGCTCTGGCCCTGGTTCTCATGTCTCTGGTGCAATGATATTCACTTTTATCCATTTATGAAATGTTGCATTTCTGAGCACCAAGCCTGCCCTGAAAATAAAAACAGCATAAAGGCTTGGTCACACCAGGAAGTGGTACAGAGAAATTCATCCACATCTTTGCGGAATATGTGATCTAGAAGCTTAGTGACGTAGTGATGGCATTTTCCCCTCATGGGACTTGATGCTTCTTAATATATGATAATATATACAACTATGCCCTAAACATCATGTCAGTCTAACAGTCTAACAAAAAGGAATGCATCTCCATCCATTTCCATTACAAAACACACATCTATCCAGTATGTTTCCCAAACTGTCTAGCTGGTGAGCTAACCGGTAACTCACTAGGTGGCCGGGCTATAGCTGGTCAGTAACAATTGCTCCCAGAGATTCTCTCTATTTTCTCTCTATGGTTCCGTTTACTCCACCTCACATCCTTTCATTCAATAAAAACTTGTTAGCTCATTAGCTTAGCTCGGTCACTAACGGGACAATAAGTAAGCACAGCTTATTCAAAAGAGGTATTAGTACCATTGACTCCTGTATCATAACTGCTTGCAAACCACTGCTCATTTGTGGAACAGTTAATACTCCGAGAGAGGAGGGTTAAATAAAATTGAAAGGTGCAACACAGCTAATAAGCTAATAGCTTCCTCCATTTTGGGAAGATAGCTTGCTATTGGTCAATGGGGCGAATTCACTGGTTAAAGTTGAACTTAGCGTGAAAAAAGTCACGCAGACTTTGCTTCTTCAACGCCTGTGAGCGAAGCCAATAATCACAGTGTTTCCACTGGAATTAACTGAATTTGCCACAAAACTTCTGGTGTGACCAGGCCTTTAGTATATTTAATGTTGTGACAATGCCAGAAGCCTAAAAATAGTAGAGGGCTCAAAGAGTTTAATGAGTGAAAGCATACAGTGGAGGACTTGAACAATGAATAATGCTTTATGGGTTCAGTTGCATGAATGCATTGTATATTTGTATGCAGATGTTAGTAAGTGGATCGTGGAGTATTGCTGCATCATACTGCAGTACACATTCTGTTACCTGATACTGTGAGAGAAAGCAGTAGAGCCAAACTCTCCTGTGTGTAAGACCGTGCTGCTTCCTGTTTAGGTTTTGCCATGCACGCTTGTGCTGCATCCTCCCATTCCATCCAGAGAGGCCTTGTGCTAACTGTACATGGTCATGGTTCATTTACACTCTCCTGGAACTCAGTACATTTCATGCTGATTGTGGAAAGACAAGTGTGATTCTCTAAATTATATCAAATAAACTGCAGAAGGAGTTCACACATCCATTTGATGAGGCTGCTACGTGACCCTTAGGCCAGTCAGTCATAAGTTGCATTATCCATGGATATTTTGCCAAATCAGTGCAACATGTCCTCACTGTGATTTGATATCATGTTGTACAAAAGCACAAATAACTGTTAATTTGCTGTGAAAATTATTTGGTTAATTTTGTTGTCTGATCTTTCAATCACCAGAAAGAATGCTGATATTGGACAGTTCTGCAAACCCAGGATTACTTTTGTTATTTTTCTACAATATCTGTGCATGGCAGCTGGAGTATGGTTGTGGGTAGGGAAAGACTGTGGATATGGCATGTAAACTATGGTTAAGGCAGGTTAGGGTTAGGCAACTGAAACACTTGGTTAAAGCTGTATTATCAGTTTGTTAATTTAAACAATGGATCAAATGACTTTGTGTAATGTGAAAGGTGACACTTGTAGTAACACATGGGTAAATATCAACACCTCAGCTCTACTGTGCTTTTTAGCTTCTTTCAGCTCATTGTTTTGGTTTTACAGCCCACAACTTGATTGTTTTGGTTCAGACTCAGGCAGCCGTATTTAGAGAAAAAGCTCTGATAAAGCCACTGTCCACTACCTGCCCAGCAGCAAACAGCAGACAGACACAGTTAGAGACTAGCTGGATAACATAGTGGAGCATTTAACAGCTAAAGAGACAGATATTTCCCTCAGGAGTTGGTGGAAACCAAAAACAGAGCTAACAGAGAGGGAGTATTGGACTTAGATTCATCAGGTGGGCAGAAATGCTAATGTTGCTCCGTGTCTGCTCAATGTGTAAATTGAAAAGCCATTGTTTGCTAACACGTTCGCTATATCAAGTTAGGCGATAATATGTCAGTGCTGTGTTTACAGCTGGTTCTGCTGCCTCAACGTGGTTTTACTGCCTGATCCAACTTGCTGCTGGAGGCAGTTTTGAAACAGAACACTGGAACTGAACTGTACACACTAATGTTATACCCAAAATCTGTACAAGTATTATAAAAACAGGGACGCAAATGTAATGCATTTGAACTAAAAGAGTGCATTACTTCGTTTCAATAGAAGTGCCCATATTAACCAACATCAGAACCTGTATCACAGCTAGGTTATGAAATGGCCAGAGTCACATCCAATCCCACATATTACTTCATAAATCAAAGATAGACTCAGACATTTCCAGGGATAACAAATCACTCTGGGCACAGGCACCAAGAACGCTCGCTTTCATAAGTTGGTCACAGCCAACTCTGGAATGTTCCCTCACATTCGCAGACAAAAACAATGATTGCCTGATCTGAACTTGATGTCCTTCCTGGCTTCTAAATCAGCCTCTCCTGTTTCTCTCTAGTGAAAACCCTGTAAATCCTGGTGATCTTCATGTTTGACATTTAAATGACTGTTGTAAATGAAGACAAATGTGTCTTGTGCTGGAAACCTTTCAAAAGACATGAGACATACAGAAACAAATGCAAGCCCAACACACTTTAAATAAGACAGTCTTAATTGAGATGATGTTGTGGAGTAAAAACAGTAATAAATTAATGTATATATCCAAAGACATCTGCTGATTCTTGTGCACATGAGAGAACCAGTCAAAAGCAACCTGAAGCTTTTAGCCCCCCCCCTCTCCTGTGTCCTCTCCTTGCTCTGTGTTGGTGTATCTATGGTCTTCTGGGCAGAGGGAAAGAAAGCACATGGCAGGCCACATGGGTGGGATGCTGCAGAGCTGTGATGCCATTGGCTCATTTGTGTCAGTCTTGGCCAATGGGATTTGCAAGACTCTATAAACCTAGTGGGGTGAGAGTGTGGGGTTGTGCTACAGTTTATGATGGCAGTGCATTTATGACTGTTTTGACACCAGCCATACACTCAGTCATGTCTCCCTGCAGGTGGTACACCTTTGCACTGCACACACACACACACACACACACACACACACACACACACACACACACACACACACACACACACACACACACACACTCATGCATAAATCACAGAGTAGGCAGTATAATCAGAAGCACTGACGTAGAGGAGATAGCATCCTCTGCTGCATGCAGCTTTAACCTCTGTCTTTTAGTGCAAATCATGTATGTAGCAGTCAAGTGTGTATGTAAGAGTTGGTAGGTTTATATCTTGGTTTAGACATGCCCTGCACTCAGTGTCCTCAGATAATTTTTAATCCCTGGTATCAATATTTCAAAAACAACTGAACCCTTTCATGAATTCAAAATACATTATAACTGGTACTAATGAGAAATAAGTTTTCTTTTAGAGCGAGAAAGTCTTTTCAGGAAACTGAAAAAATCATTACATGATTTATTTAATTTCACAGCCAGCATGTGGCCAGCCTGAAGCCACACATCGTCTTCCTCTAAGCAAGAACAGTCTTGTTTATGTCTGCCTTTTCTGCAGAATACTGGCAAACTCTCAGGTTGATATCTAAAAAAAAACTAGCAATGCTGAGTTGACCGTACTGTGATAAAACCCTGAGCCGTTACCTTTCTCTCTGCTTAATGAAGCAGTGTCCTCCCGGTTTCACATAGTGAGATCTGATAGCAGCCTCCAGCACTTCATTTTGTTGTGTTATTAGACTGTTTTTCCAAAAGAAGTGTGTGGGATGTCAGTTTGGACTGGCACATTCAAGCATATTTGGAAACCAAAACGAGTCACAGGGATGTCACAGACGCACATTGGCATGGCAACGAATAAACAGTATTATGATGAGAAAGATTCTGCTTTAATGCAGGCATTGATTGGATCAGGATTGAAAGGCAGCAAGATTGAATCACCAGGCTGACTGAAAACTGTGAAAAAGAAACAAGTAGTTATTTTTCTGCCTTGAACAGCTACTGCCAAGTGAAACATTATATAGTGTTCTCATGGCTGGATTAAAACCTCAATGGGACGCTGGGTGTTTAGTCTCCAAGGGCCCCAATCTGTAACCATACATGTTGTTACTTGTGTTTTGGGGCCCAGCTTGGTCGACATTTACTACTCTTACCTTAAGTTATGTTTAAAACTCCATTGATTTTCCACATCAAAGTCTGTTTCCAGCTGTTAGGGAGTTCTACTGTGTATGTGAAAAAAGTAGTATAAAGCCTTTAGTGTCTCCAGAGGGAGCTGTGTGAAGTCTGATAAACATCAAGTGATGTCACTTGAGTCACCATCGGTTGGGGCTGAAGACTATAAGTTTGAAAATGAAATCAATCTGTTGGTGTGGAGTTAGAAAGAAGTGAGATTACCAGACCTCTGTAGCCCGCTGCTCATCTCTGCTGCAGGCTACATTAGCTGCTACTAGCATAACACACACCAATCTCTCACCAAACAGTTGGCAGTCGAGTTGCATTGTGGGTAATGTAGGTAGCAGATTTCGACAAGGAAGAAGAATGCATGGAATTAAAAAGGCGATATCTTTCTGCTGCATCGATTTTGATCCTTTTGTTTTTTTATAACTGTCTATTGTGAGTCTGACAGTGTTACAGGAGTACTCTTTTAAAGCTGCATGAATTTTTTTTGGGCCACTTGGGGACAGTAGAACTAGCTGAAAACACAACATCTGCCATATTATCACCACATTATAACTAACGGCTAACGTGTTAGCTAACAATTACGTATTTACATCCAGCAGTTACAGAGCAACATGATCATTCATGTGGAGTGGTGTTTGTGTCACCTGATGAATGTCAGTCCAATATTCCCTATCTGTAAGGTCTGTTTTTGGTCTCTACCAACTCCTGAGGGAAATATCTGTCTCTATGTCCTCTGCTGTTTGCTGCTGGGCAGGTAGTGGACAGGTTTTATCAGAGCTTTTTCTCTGAAAACAGCTGCTGCTGCTGGAAATGAGGCTGACAAGAGCAGAGTTTGTGGGTAAAAACAAAACAAAACAAGGAGCTAACAGAGGCTAAAAGGCTCTCCTCTCTCCTCACAGGCACCAGTCTACTTCAGGAGATTGTGTATCTAGTAAGTCAGGGAGCAGACCCAGATGAAATCGGCCTTATGAACATCGATGAACAGCTGCCTGTCTTAGAGTACCCGCAACCTGGCCTGGACATCATACAGGTAATGTAGCTGAAATCAGGTTAGCATTCATTGTATTCATGACTAGATCATTTGGAGTGTGGGGGCTTTTAGATTAAGATTGGCTAGTCGGCAAAATAATGAACGACATTGTTGTGGGTATGCCTTTTGCTGGGTGTAGCAGCATTACCAACAAAAAAACAACACCTTGTTTAGATGTGAAACATTTTACACCACCACAATCAAAACAAGGCTAGCCTTCCTTGCAATCACAAGGGCTGTCTGTCCATTAGCTTAATGAGAACATAAGAATTAACTAACTAAACAGCAAGGTTGAGTTAAAGACTTATCACATACCAAGCCACTGCTGGATGATTTATATTTATTATTTATGTATTTAGATTTGTTCAAACAAAAGATGTAGAACTACAAGTCTGGAAAGTTTATGATGGCAGCAAAGATTCTCTGGTCTATCCTGATGCTTACAAGGTATGAGCAAGAACAAATGTGACTGGCTATCCCAATCTATTCCTGAATGGTGTTGCATTGCAACCCAACAAAAGTATAACTCGTGTCAGGTTTTTTGATTAGATTGTATTCTATTATTTACTTAAATCCTTCCACACTGGCAATGGATGAAGCACTTTAAAATGCATGGGAAAAGGACTATTGTTTTCTGAATAGCTAGTGTTAAGGTGGCTGTTCTCTTATCTCAGCTCACATTTCCTTAAACTCCTCTACTGTCCAGGATGTAATGTTTTGAAGGAATCAAAAGCTGTAAACACCCAACTAATCCCATTAACACTGATTCTACACTTAAAGGACAAATTGCTCATAACTGTCACTGTGAGAACAGTTGTAGAATGTCTTCCAAAGTCTGAAAGAAACCCCCTGATGATGTCATCAACAGAAAGCCTGAGTTACAATCTGGGTTGTGAAGTTTGAAAGATGGCATTTACCAGGCAGGGAATGTAGGATCCTTGATCCATACGAAGGACTAAAAGTCAGGATATCTCAGCTTCTGTAGCTTCAATTTCGACTGGACTGTCAAGTCCCCAAACTTTTTGGAAATGCAATACTAGTTCAAACTCCAAGTTTGAAAATGTTCAAAAAGTTCAGAAAATGTGAATTAATGTGCATTTCCATCCACTACTGTTATGTATATTATGAGTTAGGTGCATCAAGATAAACATTTGGTGCTGCTAATTCTCCAGTTGAGTGCCATTAAACCATTGTAGAAATAGAGGGTGCAACAAGATGACCTAATTAAAAGGAGCGTAAGTCACATTTATGTTCGTTTCATGTATTAACTTGAGAAAGGTCACAGTCTCCGCATCGCTCCACAGAGATTTGAGTTTTCGTCTCTTCAGTGGAAGCTTCATTGGGCATTTAAAGGTACTGTATGTAACGTTTTACATGTATTAATCACTTTATATTGCCTGTATGTGAACGGACTGTAACGCAACTTAAAAAATGAGACGTTTCACGTCTTTCTTGGTTGCCTATAGCAGCCTGTGGACTGATTTCTGTGTAGAGGGCTCGGGTCGGATTTTGTGACGTTATGCGCACTCCCGAGTGCCTGACCTCTTTTCAGCTACAGGTCAGAGTTCAGCTCCCCAGCAGCCACAATAAAGACAAAAGAAGAAGAAGCTCCTCACAGTAGCTAATGCAACAAACGACCAGGTAAGCTAACATTACTGCAAAGCATGTGAAATATATTGTGATTTTAGCTGGGCAATGTTAGCTAACGTTAGATTATTTGCTAACGCGGCATGGATGTATAAGACCTTGTAATACATCCACGTAACACAGGCGAACTGCTAGCTAGCATAGCTAAATACTGTCTAGAGTTGATAATGTCAGCTAATTCACCCAGACTCCCTTAGCTTGCTTGCTCACTAACGTTATCGCTATCAAAATAATGTTCTATCTATCACAAGGAGCCATTGAGTTTGATTATGA
Organism: Macquaria ambigua; assembly: GCA_008360985.2. Classification (NCBI taxonomy): domain Eukaryota; kingdom Metazoa; phylum Chordata; class Actinopteri; order Centrarchiformes; family Percichthyidae; genus Macquaria; species Macquaria ambigua. The sequence goes on along the minus strand of VMKM01002177.1, from coordinate 35,712 downwards.
TTCATAGAGAAGTCAGGCCTACAAATCATGCCCTGTAATGTCAAGATGCATTTATCTCCAATACTGTAGACATGTTTGTTACCTCTTATGCTCAATCTCCTATTCTGTGGATTATATGTCAATGTAAAGTCATTTCATTTCATTGAATATCATCAGCCTGATTTTTTCCCCTGCCAAAATGACACCCATGCTTATACTTTACATATTTCTGCTGATGTATACCCATGTAATGAATTTACCTACTGGTTGACTTGTCAGTTGTGTAGGTTCTAATTCTTGCTTTTTTCTCTCTCTGTCTCCATAAAGGACATGACCTCAGCTACATGAGCAATGAGAAACAATGGGAGCAAGAAAAGAGAGAAGTCCTGAGAGTGTGGTTTACAGTCCCATAGTTTGTTTATTATAAATACCTTTTGAAAAACTTGTAAAAAGAAAACAAATTAATATATGACATTGTAGAACTTGTAAAAAAATAAGACACTGAAAAAATGTGTACTTCTATAAAATAAATGAGCTTGTATAAAAAAATAAAATGTAGTTTTTTTTTGAGGTAATGAACTCACATGCAGAGACACTAAACACAGTTTTTAATTTCACCTAAATGGTGACAACTTCCTTGTAGCCAACATAGTTGCTAAAGGGGTCAGGGTATTTGTCTCTAATCCGCCACCCAGTTCCTGGTTCCCAGACGTCCCACATGATGTCCAGAAAAACCCCTGGCAGACGGGTGACAGCTGATTGACAGTAACAGTGAAATACTCAATGGTAAGCTGTAATGATAAAGCAAGCTAAACTAATGATGCACAAATTGATGAATACATAGGATATGTTGCCAAAAACGTCTGTTCTTTACTTTGTGTGCATTATCTCCAGTCTAACGTTAGTCATCCCACTCCTATCATCTGTTCATAACTGACATTAGTTTAGTATTATCGTTGTCTAAACCCACTGCCAGACCCATTCAGTACAGTAACGTTAGTTGACAATAAAAAAGTATTCTATCTATTATGCTGAAACATAAACGCATCGATTCAGCTGTCACGTCAATAATGAACGTCTAGTTCACTAACCGTTAGCGTTATCATCCAGCAAATTTAGCTATGCTGACATTGCTGAGCCTCTTGGTGGAAGCTGGACAAATGGCGATTGATAAAGCTGGCTAGCTAACGTTAGCTAATGCTTAAGTGTCATATACATGCAGTCAATGTATCATGCAACGACAATGGATTTTTTTAAAATAACGTTAGTCAAACTATAATAATAATATATACAGTAACTTTACTTACCTCATACATACATGCCGGTCGATCATGTTCAGTCTACTGTATGTCATGTCACTGTTTTGGCCGATGCCCAGGATGCTTGCTCGCGCCTACTGTGTGCGAACGAGCAACAACGCTGACTGCCATAGTCTTAATGGCGTCCGGTGTCACTAAAAACAACGACTTTCTGAAAACTCCACACAGTACTTTTTAGTCACATGCTTCATGCACCTCATGATATTCACTATATTTGTTTCCATTGCACTTTGGCGCATTTTGCACGTTGATAATCCAAATTTTCCACTTTAGCCAAGCGTAAAAACTGTTTTGTGATATTTCAACTTTTTTTTTTGAATTTCCAGTGTTTCCACTCAGGTTTTTTTATGCACAAATTGAAAATGAGTATAAAAACAGGTGGATGGAAACGCACTTAATGGCTTATACCTTTTAGCAAAATGCCTTCTTCAACATCTGAAACTTGAATGTGTTTCAACAAAAAAGGAATGGCTATGATGTTCACATATTGGTTTAGGTTCCATTCTTGTTATTACCGGAACAAATACACCTTTAATACTCAGCCTGTTTCAGAGGAAAACAATTGGCCTAATAATATAATATAACCACCACATACAGAACAGCAGAGCAGAGAGTTAGCATTGTGACTAGCTGAAACCTGTCAACATTTCATGCTATTGTATAACAGAAAACAAGGAACACAAATGTTGATATACATAATAGATGCAAAGCCAACATTAACAAATTCTCAAACTTGAACACGGACTTCTCAAACACATCATCCTTGCCACTTAAATGTTAAGTGAATTAGATTTATTGAGCCTGCAAGTATACTTTTACAATGTAGAATCATATTGATTCACATTGTTTTTTTGACCAGATATCATAGAAATCCACTAATATCATCTGAGGTATTCTGCTGACAGACACACAAACAGGCCAAGTATATTCCTGGAGAGATAAAGGTCCCAAGAAATGGAGCTACAGATTACATGTTTGTGAGTTTTTCAGCAGATAAGGCCAGATCATAATGCCAGAGCATTCTGCAAGACTGATGAGTGAATTGCACAGTAAAGATTTAAGTAATGACTTCCTTTGTGTTTCCACAGGAGCTAACGTCCCCACGTCTGATCAAAAGCCATCTTCCCTATCGATTCCTCCCCACAGCCATGCACAACGGAGAGGCCAAGGTCAGTCCACCTTGACTGGACATTACACATACAGTAGCCATGGCTTTTCATTGCATTAAGATGCTAATAATATTATATTTAAAAGCATAACATTAGCTCAGTCAGAACACTGAAGCCATTGGCATCAGCTGACTGACTGGCTTTGTTCATGCTTCACGGGTTCAGGTTCAGCACAGCCATTAGAACCTCACGCTGTTACTTTACTGGAACACCACCACTCCAACCTTCCTGAATCTGCTAAGTTTTTGGTATTGCTGATTTAACTAAGATCTAATGTTCATGCATGTTAGAGGGGTATTAGTTTTCCCAGCAAAATCCACATTCTGCTCTGATTCTTTAGAGCTTCCTTAAACAGCAGAGCATTTTCTGCCAAATCTGACTGTATAACCATTTGCTATAAATGGTCAATTCCATGAAGTGTATCTGACTGAGTTAGCAGTAATAGCCATTAAGCTAGTATGGTGGTTAAGCTAGACTTCTATAACAGAAGTACACCCGAGGACAGAACAAAGGAAAACCTCCCTTTATATAGTGTGCCTGTAGTGAGTGAAGTTCATGTGAGGCTACAATGTAGATTCGTACCATACATGGATGGCCTGGTCAAAGATTCCCCTACAGTCTGTCCTTAAATGGAAAATCCATACAATGAGCATGCAGTCTAACCAGATGTTCTTCTGGCCTTCCTCCAGCAAAACCTGGGACCCCTCCTGTCCTCCTCTCTATACATTTACCATATCAGGGAATTTACCAATAATTATACAACGTATACAAGATGCATACAAGATATGAAAGTTGATATGAAATGATCAATAATCAGTACTACAACAACAGCATTACATGGGACTAATATTATATATCTGACTATAGTGAGTATTGTTGTGGTTCTCTTCCAGGTGATCTACATGGCTCGTAACCCAAAGGACCTGGTGGTGTCCTACTACCAGTTCCACCGCTCTCTCAGGACCATGAGCTACCGAGGAACCTTCCAGGAGTTCTGCCGGCGCTTCATGAATGACAAGCGTAAGTATGTACATGTAGGTTTCTGGAGAAATGAGACACTATGACCTTCCATCTGGTTTCAAGTCAGTGAACTCCTGTACTGTTTTGTCTATGTCTACAAATTACTGTAAGTTCATGTCTCATGTCTCTCTCTCTCTCTCTCTCTCAAAGTGGGATATGGTTCCTGGTTTGAACATGTTCAGGAATTTTGGGAACATCGTATGGACTCTAATGTCCTCTTCTTAAAATATGAAGATATGTACAAGGTAACATCTATTCCTCCCTGTCTCTTGTGCCTTTTTAGCCTTTTCTGCCAGCTCTTACTTTAAAGGTGGGGTAGGCAGTTTTCTTTTGGCGTCATTGGGCAAAAATGCCATATTAACCGTGCAGCATATTGTAATTCAAGTGGTCTGAGAGCAGACCTCTACTTCAGCCCCCCCTCTTGCCTCTGTTTTCAGGCTTCAGAAAATCTAGCCTGTGACGGTAGACTTTAGCCAATCACAAGTTATTTCAGAGAGTTGTTATTGTTACTGTTATTACAGTGTGTTCGTATTGGCTAAGCTACAAGAGCAGATGTGCGCGCACGTCCCTTCAGATGGTGAAAGCCTGACTGAATGGCGGAAAATCCTGCCAAAAATCCTGAAACTTGTGATACATTTCCAATACCCTCCTTTGCCTACAGCGGTGTATAGTACAAAACAACATGTCCCGGCTCCACACGGAGCTTCAGGCTCATTATGTTCGATGACATGGCGCTCGTAACGACGAGTGGCAAAGAGACATGATGACAAACAGTGGGGAATAACTTTTGACGGGGGACAGTGGTGTGTGTGTGTGGTGTACTAGCCTCTCATCCCGCTGCTGGACGGCGTTGCAGCTGCCTCTGAAGCCTGGGGTGCTCTGCTCTGCGGGTGCAAAATGCTGGAGGGTCGTCTTTGAGAAGGCAAGTCGCGGCGGGAGGGACCGTGGTCACGGTGAGGCTCACACCATGGAGAGCGAGCCCTACAAGGGATACGGTTTTGCAGGGGAACCAACTCCTTCTGCTGCCAGTCGAAGTTGTGGGTTTGGTGGGAGGGGCTTAGCGGAGTGATACAAGCAGCAGAGAGAGAGGCGGAAGGTTTTGCCTAGGTTGCGCAGATTTTGCCTACCCCAGCTTTAACAGTATGTAACTCCGAGTCATAACCCAGTAGTCTGGCCTTTGTGAAGATCTGACTCCTCTGAGCAGTGGATGAACTGCTATACTGATGAATGTGACTGTGTATGTACTATGCAGCTCAGACACTGACAGGACTTTCTGAGCATGCATGCTCTTTACCTTTATCCTTAAACACTTTCTTTTACTGCACATTGTTTTTGTGAACAAATAGCCTATAGTTTTGCCTTGCTAGAGATGGCAATATCACATTTCAAACTTTTCTAAATCCCACAACTGAACTGAGTGATTGAAGTAATATCACAACTGACTCTCACTATGAACTACAATTAACTATTAAATGAGATCAGGCCAGTACAAGTACAGAGAATAAAATAGAATAAAATACCCAACATTAAAACAAGATAGAGAGAGTGAAATAAACAATAAAACATATGAGACATGTTAGAAATGGGAAAATAAAATGGCAAAGAAATAATAATAAAATAATAAAAAAAAAAAGATGAGAAATTAGTTTAAAGATGTAACTGACTGTCCAAGCCTGAGATCCTCGGACAGGCAGTTCCAAAGCTGAGGGAGCCCGAATTCAAAATTGTGGTCCATGTTAGTCTTGAGGCAGGATTTAGGGACAGTCAGAAGAGCCCTCCTGGCTCTCCTCCAGGTTGTAGAGAAGTAGCAATGCAGAAATATAACCAGGAGCCAGCCCGTTAAGTGCTTTAAACATGATCAGTAAAAATCAAATTCAAATCAACTCTAAACTGGCTTAACCCTGAACACAATGAATTGCAATAATCAAGACATGATGATATAAAAGCACGTATGACCTTGTCAAGATCGGCACCAGAGAGCAAAGACCTCTTTTTTGAGATGCTCAAGTATCAGTTGGAGGAAGCATGACTGGACAACGCATGTGACTGGGGCATGGTTTCGTTTCTCTGGTCTCTGACTCTGGACTCTGATTTTCGAGCCCATTTGGATTCGAAACTGCTCAGACTTGGACTTGGTCTTGGACTCAGCTTAAGCCAGACAGAACCTTCTAATTTTATAATCTGGCCCAATTTCTGCCAGATGGGTTGTTGTTTGACGTGCAGTGTGTGGAGGGTCACAACGCCTCTCAGGCGATTGGTTGGATTTCTGGGAGGCCAGAAAAGGTCGTCTGTCTGCAGTTTGAGCAGTTCCATGGTCCAATTTCCCTCGTGGGAAATTGTACTGAGCTGATTTCCCACTGAACTGAGGCTGTTTTAATATTATTGGAGTAGTATTTTACTTGTCATTAAAACATAAAAACGGTGTGTCTTAAATAATAAAACATTGTATAACTATAAAGCTGACGGAGCCACAGCGATGCTTTAACATGAATCTATATTTAAATCATCTTAACAACTTCCACAGCCAGACATTTGATTCTGAAATCAGAGCTCAGCTGTCTGTGTGTCTCTGGCTGCTCAGGCTGCTGCTGACAGGATACTCCTGAAAACGATGCCTGATATTCACAAACAAACTAATCAGTTGGGCAAGTTGTGGCTAATTTACCCTAAAGTATAATATCTCCATAAAACAATGGCCTATACAATAATATCTCTACTCCTGATCCACCCATGAAAAAGTGGAGTGGGAGGTACGACCTACTAATACTAACCACTTCAAAACGGCATTCATTCATTGCCTTTTAGACAGTACTACTACTGCCGGTGCTACAGCTAGCCAACAATGCTAGTACAGCGGGTTGCCAGATCATCAGGGCAGGTATCCCCCATATCTCGCTCTTTCATTCTTCATCAAAATAGGCCACTTTTTTCAGAAAACACAGGAAGCTGGCAACTCTACATAGATCGTACCAGTAGCACTATGTGGACGCAAAATGACAAGATCATTTGAGATAAATGTATTGGTAAAAATATTGATAGGGACAATTCAGCAGGGCATTGGTAGGCATATGTCCTTAACGCCGATACCCAAATCTATGCCTATGCTGACAAAGACCATGCATGTAAAAGAAAGGTCTCTTTTTAACCTTTTCATAGTAGAGGAAATACATTTCCTCCCTAAATCAAGCCCGTTCCCTGTCATTTTCCTACAGCTGTAACCTAGTTTATCCTTCAGTTTGATCCTCTATACCTCTTTTTGCACAACGTGGCAGACACATGTATCCTATCTATCTTTTGTACAGAACATTCTTGCGTAAAACTCTCCAGTCAAAGAAAAAGAACATAATAAGCCAAATCAATATTTGCTCTTTGCTCTGTCAAAGGTCCCTTTTTACATTATCTGGTCTTATCATGTTTACGAGGCACAGACTCACACGTCTTCTCTTCTGCAGATAAGCTTTTCTTAGAATTGATTTCTTAGAAATGAAAGGAGAGCACCCAATTGGTCTTACAATTTCACTTTGCTTTGGTATTGTTAAAAAAAATGACATGATTTTATAGATGCCCTGTGTACGGATAAAGAAGCAATCCACTCTTAATTGTATGTCATTTGAAACATATCTGAGATGCTGTATTTTGGGGGCTGTTTCTCCTCTACTTGATATAAATTGCTATAACTGAAGTAGGTATTTACAGAGACTGCCTCACTGGATCTGACAGATTTTTTATTTTTTTATTTAACCTAGGAGTAAACGACTCATTGAGATTAAAAATCTCTTTTTCAAGAGTGTCCTGGCTATAGATAGGCAGCAGCACAAATAACACGGTTGCAGACATAAAACAAACATAAAACAAGAACAAATTACAGAATTATAAGCTATCAAATCATTCTTCAACATTCAAAACATCTACGGCTGGATGTTTTGAATCATCAGATCATTTCAAAGTGTCATTTTAACTTATTAAACTGCAAGAAAGGGTCTGCTTATTTGAAATTAATGTAACTGTTTTTTAAGCAATAGACAAAATATCAAGAAAATAAACTAAAAAGTTGGCTGGCCTAACAAGTGCAGTGCTAAATGAAATATTTTTTCTGATCTCTAAGTATATAGAGAAAGTAGCATGTTAGACACAATCATACATAAAAAACACTTTGTAATCTAATTAACATATGATGGATTTAAATTTAATGTAAAGCTGCATTCATCTATATTTTTATATTAACAATGATCAGATGACTATGTGTAGTGTCAAAAGGGTCACTAGTAGTGACAAACCCACAGAGAACTCTGCAGTCCCCCGCAGCCCAAAGCTTTTTAGGTCATGGTTTTCAGCCCACAACTTTAACATTTTGCTTCAGTCTCACTGCTCTCATCGTGTTTCCAGCAGAAGTTGGCAGCAAAATCTCTGATAAATCCACTGTACACTACCAGCCCAGCACCAAACAGCAGATAGCCAAAGTTAGCAACTAGCTGGTGAACATAGTGGAACATTTAGCAGCTAAAGAGACTAATATTTTTCTCAGGAGGGGGTGAAAACCAAACCAGAGCTAAAAGGGGAGTGAATTATTTAGACTTACTTTCATCAGTAGGGTGGCCATCTGTCCGGTTTTAGGTCGGACACTCCGGTTTCGAAATACCGTGTCCGTCTACCAACCTAGCCTCGAGCCAGATGCTCATTTGTCCTCCTTTGAGATCATCCCTATTTTATACTTTATCCAATGGTATATAATTAATAAATAAATAATAATAAAATAAAATAAAAAATAGGCTATGTGTAAGTATACATTCCCTTAAGACTTGTCTAACAAATTATTGGCTGAAAGGATGACTTCCATGCAAGTTGTGTCGTTGCGGTGTGGACGTAAGCAGCAAAGGGAAAGGCGCCATCGACAGACATGCTAGTACAGACAAGCACAAAAGCAACAATCTTTTATCGTTTTTCCGTGAAGCTTCATCGCCTCAAGATGACAAAATCTCCGCTGCAAAACTTTGTAAAGTTTATCATGCAGTCAAGCATCACCAGTCATACAGGAGTGTAGACTGTGGAATAAAAGTTGATCGAGAGATCCATTCACTGCACTTCATTGAGTATTTCAATTTTTTGGGGACATCTTTTTAAGGCAGATACACTTCTAAAACTGTTCATCTCCAACCTATTGTACTTCCTGCGTCACCCATCTGGTCCCAACCCCAAGGACAGGAGACATGAGGAATCAAAACAATGACAAGACATGACAAAACACACCAGAAACCTTGAAAGAAAGCCACCTCAGCCCCTGAAGAGAGTTTAAACCATGAGGGACATCAAAGCTAAGAGAGGGAGTACCCCCCCTCCACACACACACACACACACACACACACGCCAACTATGACCTGTGAGGACTCACTTTCTTCACCCCCCTGAACCCTGTCCCTTAGACTCACTCTATCAGTGCTTAGAGCAAGTAAATAGCTGGATGCAATTCAATTTCCTTCATTTAAAGGTGGGGTAGGCAATATTGTTTGGCATCATTGGCCAACAATTCCATAATGACTGTTCATCATATTGAATTCAAGTGGTTGGAGAGAAAACTTCTACTTCTGCCTCCTCCTGGCTGTGTTTTCAGACAATCTAAATAAATGTGATAAATTTCCAATAGATCCTTTGCCTACAGCGGCGTAGAGTACAAAACAACATGTACGGCTCCACACGGAGCTTCAGGCTCATTATGTTCGATGCCATGGTGCTCATATCGACGAGTGGCAAAGAGGCATGATGACAAATAGTAGGGAATAACTTTTGAGGGGGTCAGTGCCGTGTGTGTGTGGTGTACTAGCCTCTCTTCCCACTGTTAGAAGATGTCGCGGATGTCTAGGAGGTAGCAGCGAGAGAGGCAGAAGGTTTTGCATAGGTTGCACAGATTTTGCCTACCCCAACTTTAAGTAAAGACATGATGGAAATCATTGTATTTGGCAACAAGGAGGAAAGAATGAAAGTTATTGCTCAGCTTGATTCCAGACCTATAAAGACAAAAAGTTACAAATCTTTGCGTTTTAATAGATTTGGATCTGAGCTTCATAACTAAATCAGCATTTTATCTTCTCAAAGAATTAGAGTTCTCATGTCTAGACCATATTTAAAGAAACTCATTCAAGCCTTCATTTCCAGCAGGGTGGACTATTGTAACAGCCTCTTGTCTGGTCTTTCCAAAAAAGACGTCAGACAACTTCAGCTCATTCAGAACGCTGCTGCCAGAGTTCTAATGAGAACCAAGAGAACTGAGCACATTATTCCTGTTCTTAAATCTTTACACTGGCTTCCAGTTACTTATAGAATCGATTTCAAAGTGCTACTGCTAGTTTATAAATCATTCAGTAATCTCAGGCCAAAATACATCTCTGATCCCCTTGAACAATATAAACCCAGTAGGGCCCTTACTGTAGATCTTTAGGAAGCAGTCAACTGGTAGAACCTCGAGTCAGAACCAAACAAGGTGAAGCTGATTTTAGCTTCAGTGCTGCACACAGATGGAACCAACTTCCTGATGATCTCGAATGCACCCAAGTTTAGCCACTTTCAAATCTAAATGAAAAACTCTGCTGTTCTCCTGTTCCTTTGATTGATGGGTTTCAACGCATTTTCATTTCCTTTGTTGCATTTGGAGCAACTTACAACTTACACTTTAATTGTATTCTGGTCTATGCTATTTGTATTTGATTTGATTTTATGTATTTTATTTCATCTTATCTAATTTTTAAGAATTCATTTTATTTTATCGTAATTGATTTTATTCTGGTTTTTATTGCTTTTTGTTTTATTTTACTGAATGTCATTCTAATGCTTTCTTTGCCTGTGTGGAGCACTTTGAATTGCCTCTGTGTTTGAAATGTGCTATACAAATAGGCCTTGCCTAACATGCTAAACATGGTAAAAATTATACCTGCTAAACATCAGCGTGTTAGCGTTGTCATTGAGAGCATGCTAGCTTACTGACATTAGCATTTAGCTCAAAGCAGTACAGTACAGCCTCATAGAGCTGCTAGCATGGCTGTAGACTTGTTTTTTTGAAAGAGAGAGTTTACCATCATTTGTATAACAGATTTGGGTAATCTCTAACTGAACCTGCCTTGGACATACAGAGACACATACACCCACATGTAAACATACAGCATGTGCATATAACCCAGAGCTGTAAACTCATCCTATATGTTTGTTCTAACAACTGTCATATGGCTGCAGTCAGTGTCTCTCACCTTTATGCCACATAGATTGTGTAAGCATAGGGAACAGTGTGTTCTTAACAGCTGTGGGTGGATGCTGTTTGGGGAAACAGACTCACTGCCTTGGTATTATTGAGAGTTCAAGAGGGAGGCAGTTTTCTCAGTCTTTCTCAGTCAGTTAAAGGGCCCACACACTCAAAAGAAAGGACGCACCCTGGACCTTGTTCTTTCATTTGGTATTTGTCTGGATTCCTTAGAGGCAACAGACAACTATGTATCTGATCACCAAACTATCACTTTCAATGTGTCAATTATACAACCACCTCAGACAGCGGACTGTAATGTCTACTTTACTGTGAAATTCTGCAACTCTGTTTTCAGAGACTTTTTTCCTGAATCCAGTTTTTTTTTCTTTGCTAATCTAGCTGTAGACCACCACCATAACCCTGGATGTTATTCAGTACCATACCACTTTCTGAACATCAGATGTGAAGAATGTCTTGTTTATTTTCACAGTAAGATCGCAGACATCAGAGCCAATTTCGTTCAACCGGTTATGGCTATCTTTGTTATACCCTCAAAGCCACCAGTTTTCTCTAATTTTGAACCATCTCTTTTGCAAAGCTAAAGGAAACAGTAAGAGGAATGTAGTCTTCAACTTGTGCTCTAGATGTAATTTTCTTAAAGAGGTCATTGACACTATGGGTCCCTCCATTGTCTCTATTAAGAATAGCAGCTTATGAATAACTTTCCCTCCAGTTTTAAACATGCTGTTGTATATCCCCTCTTAAAAAAATCAAACCTTGACCCTGTTGATCCAGCCAACTATAGGCCTATCTCTAAATTGCCAATTTTATCAAAAGTTTTAGAAAAATCAGTTGACTATCTTTTTAAATGATAATAGAATTTCAATCAGGCTTTCATTTCACATACAGTATAGAGACAGCTCTCCTTAAAGGCCAGTTCAGATTCGCAAAGAGACAAAACCATTTTAGAACGTCGCAGAGAAAAGTTGCAGCGGTGTGAACTGGTCCGTCTCAGCTCGACTTAAGCTGGTTGATGGCGTCGTCTGCGACTCAGCTTGTCAAGTCGTCAGTGGCTGGTTTTAGAACGTAAGGCACGTCACCTGTTTCAACAGCCAATCAGCTCATAGCGAAGTTATCTCAACCCGCTCATTTTTTTATGTTTTCACTGTTTCATCAATACTAGAAATGCAACTGTAGCAAGCAACTCACTATCCTCATTCATATTTTAAGAAGCTACAAATTATAGCCAGCTACAAAAAAAGACCAGACCAGCGCATTGCAAGTAGTTGCAAGTTTCAACTCGTCTCGTCATGAATCTTTGGTCTGAACTGGCCTTAAAGTGACCAATGACTTTCTTTTAAGTGCAGATGCAGGGCTCTCCTCCATTTTAGTTCTTCTTGACATCAGTGTGGCCTTTGAAACAATAGATCATGAAATTCTTTTAAAGAAAAATGTCAGGTCCTGCTTTTAACTGGTTTAAAGCTATAGTATGCAATATTATTTCATTATAATTTTCTTTGAAATAACTAATTTTGACCATTGCATCACTAACAATATTTAATTTAAGGGTTCCTTTAAAAACGTGTGTCTGTGAGCGCCCGTGCCTTTGTATTTTGTTTTTAAAAAACTGGACCCAGTCTGAATCAAACAACCTTAGTTAGCACATAAGTAGCCAATTACAGCGACTCTGTACAGAGAGTTGGTGAAATTGATGTGAGTTGATCGGCTAGAGAGTTGTTGGAACTACAGAAACATGATTGAACAGTGGTGTTACAGAGTGGAGCATCTTCTCTCACAAAGGATCACTTTCTTACCTCTGAGTCATACATAACTAGCCGAGTAGAACAGATGTTAGTTTGCTAGTTAGTTACAGCGGTTGACAACCTTGAGTTCTGCTTCAAACCCAGCAAAATGCACGTGGATGTTTGGTGCGTTATTTGGTGGGAGGGGCTTAGTGGAGTGATATGAGGCAGCAGAGAGAAAGGTGGAAGGTTTTGCATTATGTATGTTCAAATAGCCTACTTCAGCTTTAAATCTTATCCATCCAATAGAACCTTCGCAATACTGCTTGGTAGCTCCTCATCCTCCTTGGCTCACATCACTTGTGGAGTGCCACATGGTTCCATTCTGGGTCCTGTCCTTATCTCACTTTATATGCTTCCATTGGGTCATATAATGCAAAAACATCTCACTGTTACGCAGATTACACCCACTTATATATACCCATCTTATTAATTAATTATTGTTTAACAGAAGTCAAAGAGTGGATGCAGAAAAACTACCTGCAGCTAAACAATAACAAAACACAGGTTTTACTAATCGGTCCACACAGCACAACAGAAGTGCTCAAACACCAGCTGGTTGCCTTAGCTCCCTCTGCCAGAAACTTAGGAGTCATATTTGACTTTAGTCTTACTTTGAAGAGAGTCGTTTAAGCCTGCTTCCTACAATTAAGAACCATCTCCAAAATAAAATCTTAATTGTCCTTCAGTGATTTGGAGAAGGTCATACATGCTTTTATTTCTTCTAGACCTGACTACTGCAACTCCTTGAAGCAACTCTCATGGTTACCACTAGTTCAAAATTGGTTCAGCTGCCAGATTTTTAATGGGCATTAACAAAAGGGAGCACATCACACCTGTCATCATTGCACTGGCTTCCTCTACATCTTAGAATAGATTTTAAAGTTGTATTACTCACTTTTAAAGCACAACTTGGACTGTCCCCAGAGTATATAATAGATCTCTTAACATCCTACGAGCCTGAACGTGGACTTAGATCTTCTAATCAGCTACTTCTTGCTGTTCCAGGTCCAATTTTGTGACCAGATGGGATCAGGCTTTTTCTGTCAGGGCCTCTAAACTCTGGAATGCACTTCCTGTAGAAATTAAATCATCAACTACTGTATCCACTTTTAAAAAACATTTAAAAAGTTATTTTTTTAGAATGGCATTTTTATAATGTCTGTATGTGCAGATATGTGTATGTGCATATAGTGTATATATTTATGTATGTGTGCGTGTGTATGTGTATGTACATGTATATGTATATATGTTTGCACCTGTGTGTGTATGTATGCATGTATTTGTATATCACCTTGTTTTACCACTTTACTATTTTACTAGTAAACTAGTACTATTTTACTGCTCTGTTCTAATAGTTACTTTATTGCTTTTTACTTTCATTTCATTTGTCCTGCTTTTATTGCCTTGTGATGCATTTTGTAAAATTTGTTTTGAAAAGTGCTGTATGAATAAAATGTATTATTATTATTATTATTATTATTATTATTATCCTCTCCTCTTCAGGATCTGGGCACGTTGGTGGAACAATTAGCCCGGTTCCTGGGTGTATCCTGTGATAAGGCTCAGCTGGAGGGCATGGTGGAGAGCTGCAACCAGCTCATCGAGCAGTGCTCCAACTCGGAGGCGCTGTCCATCTGCAGGGGTAAGTGGGAGAGGAAGTAGCGCAGGAAAAACACAACACTGCTTGAACCCCTGGTCTGCTAACTAGGCAGAGTTGTGAGCTTCTGGCTCCCTGAGGTTTAGCCCGGTTCCTGGGTGTATCCTGTGATAAGGCTCAGCTAGAGGGCATGGTGGAGAGCTGCAACCAGCTCATCGAGCAGTGCTCCAACTCGGATGCGCTGTCCATCTGCAGGGGTAAGTGGGAGAGGAAGTAGCGCAGGAAAAACACAACACTTCTTGAACCTCTGGTCTGCTAACTAGGCAGAGTTGTGAGCTTCTGGCTCCCTGAGGTTTGACTTACTGTAAGTCAAACCTCAGGGTGAAAAGGCTTTTGTTGTAGCTGACACTATGAAGTGACATCTCCAAAGCATGACATCCACCAAATGGGTCTTAAAACCATTTGTTATTACACATTCACTGCATCTGATATGCTTCCTTCTACAGTTGTTGGTGACCCATGATCTAGCTCGATTTTTGTCCATTTTCCCCATTTTGTAAAGGATGTTGATGTTTATCCTGTTTAAACCTTTCAATGGGTTAATCATGTTAGGTCAGGCAACCTACAAACCCACTGAACATTTAAAATGTAGTCCATCCATTTCTTATTATTTCTTTTCAAGATCCCAGAGTTTGTAGCAAAACACCAAATAAGTCAGGATGAATTAAAGAAAATCACTTTCAGTTGGATTAAAGGGATTTAGTATTGCTCTTCCACACAATTGGGAGACTTGCAAGATAGTCAGTGGCCGAGATATCCTGACTTTTAGCTTCCTAAAAAGCTGGATCCTACAGTTGCCATAATGCAACTTTAAAGCATCTTTCATTAGCCCCTTCTGCTTGGTAAACAGCCACATCTGTCAAACTTCCTTTGTTTTAAAAATGAAGGTTATTCTACTGTGTTGTTCATGGTTCTTAATCAGCTGAAGGCTGTGGGGATCACTGAGTTTGTGTATGGTGAGTTATCTGAGGTCACTGACCTGTAGTGAACAGTGTGAATGCTTTAAGTACTCTAGGACAGGACATTGTATGAACATGACACATTACACATGACACCCTAACACAGGAACACTGATCTATATATTACTTACCTTACAATTGAACCCACCATTGATCTTGGCATACAATGCCTTAAGTGGTGTAGTTACAGTAATAGTCTGCCAAGAAACATGGACATGCATCTGACTATGAAGCCCCAAAGTGTTCATTATTAAAATAATAATGAAATAATTAATCATATGAAAGAAATGTGTAAAATATATACATGAAACAAACATTATTAAAACTCAACTCATTATTATAATGATTTTTGGGGAAAATGCCATTATGAAATAAAAACAGACATTTTGAAGTAAAAATGTCTAAAATGAAATAAAACTGATATCCAATAAAATTCTGTTATTATGAAAATAAATGATGAAATAACATTTCATAATAATGAGTTGAGTTTTAATAATGTCTTGAGTTATTTCACAGATGTATTTATACAATTTCATAATGTCCTTTTTAAATTTAATTGAATAGCGAATACTTTAAGGTTCCATAATTATCTGTTAAGTCAATCTGGGGTTCTGTTCATGGAATTTGAGATGATTATAGCACCATCATGTGGCTACATGTTACATCTACACCACAGACTGTATAATAAAGTCTATGATTTCAGCCTGCAGGCCCAGACCATTTTGATTCAACCCTCTTTGAGTTTCATGTCGACGTCTCTTACATTTATTCCCCAATTTGTTACAGTTATTCAGTTTGGTTTATTTTGCCATTCCTGTTTTGATTTTTATGTTTACATGCTTTCTGTCATCAGTTTTTTTCTGTTTTCCCATCAACTTTTTTTTTAGTTCATGCAAGTCTGGTGTCTGGTCTGCAATAGGCTTAACACACAGCTGACAGTCAGTCTGATCTGTCTCACACACACCACAGCAGGTGAGTCACTGCCACGTCAGGCTGCATTCACTCTGCAGCTGAAACATGGCAAATAAAATGTGATGTTTTCGGTACAGAAAAACAATATCCATCACAATCTGTCAGATGAATCATCAGAATTCATCATGTACAAGAGTTTCACCTTCATAACTCCACATAAAGACAATGGCAGAACTGATGTCAGCTGCAAAGATGTTAAAACAGCAGTTTCAGACTTCTTGCGGCCTTATTCTGATTTATTTATTGCGTTGGAACAGGAAATTAGGACGCGACTCAAGGAATCCATTTCTGCCTAGAAACGAAGAATTAACCCACCCAGCAACATGCTGCTGAAAAGATGTGAGGACAACTTATATTAGATAACCAGTCATCTAATACAGATCTAGTTTTGCTTAGGCCTTTGCCAACAGGTTTATTTAAGTAAATTAAAGAATTATTCAGGGAGTATCAGTATTGGTAGTAGCTTAGCAGTGGGCATCAGCTAATTAATCTGTTTTCGTCATATGACTTTTATGACATGCTCTGACCTTGAGTTAAGATTATTTTCTCAACATACTACTTCAAAAGTCAACAATGAACGCTTAACAGTAATGTGGTGTGGCAATGTTTCCATTTTCACTTTTAGTTTGGATACCAGTGCCAGTGTCCTATTATTATACTGTAAAGTCACTGGTACCACTGGTTTCGTAATTCTCATGGCTTAATGACAAATAATTAAGACATGTTGGTTTATTTTTGATAACAAGTCATTTCAACATGGAGGTGAGATTAAAATGACACCAGATATAGATCACTTTCAAAACAGAGTGTGAAAGTTGAGATTATGGTCGAATGAACCTGCCTGGGGGGCCACGGGGCTGCTGAGCTGCTGGGCCCAAACCATATTCTGAATAAGCAGACATCCAGGTTGTGTTGAAAGGTAACTGAACATTTTATTATTATTTAAAATTCTTCCCTCTCCCTGTGTATCCTGCCGGCAGGTCGTGTGGGTCTTTGGAAGGACGTCTTCACCGTGTCTATGAACGAAAAGTTTGACGCGGTGTACAGACAGAAGATGGGCAAGTCCGATCTGACCTTTGACTTCTGTCTGTGAGGAGCGCCTGACCCCGCCCTCCTCCCGTACCGCCTCCCTACTCCCCACTCCACTGATCTACTTCAGTACGGTCGACACTTCCTGCCAAAACCCACGCTCCTACATCTCCATTCAGTCAATCAGTCTGAAGTTCAATGGTACAGTCTGACAGTGGGATTACGCTACAAGACTTTTCCCAGAATGGAATCTGTCTCAAATCAACAAGTCATCAAAGACCCTGCCCTGGTGGACTAATTTAAATGAATCCAGATTTATTAGAAATTGATTTAAATTTCTCAGTCAATAGTTAAACCAAACCTCCCTCAACCCTGTGTATGTATATGTGTATATAGTAACCAGGGTTCGACTGATATAGGTTTTTTAGGGGCAGATACCAATTTCTTGATCTAAAGAAGTGGTCAACAATTATATTCAAAATCCTTCAATATGGCCACGTTCATAACAGGGATTCAAGCTATGTGCAGATATTTGTGACTGAAATACACAGAAAATCACACGCCAGTTCAGCCATTTCAGTTTTTCATGTTAAGGTTGTCCCTCTTCTGTCCTGTCCGTTATTTGACGATCCATGCTAGCCTGGGCATGCTAGAAATGAACCAATTAATATGAAGTCTTGTCCGACCACAACTAAAGGCAAGTGTTTATATCTGTTCCAAATGGTAACATTCAAAGGCGGGGCAAAACGCCTGCTGTCACAGAAGTATTTGGGTGAAGAATGAAAAAAGTGAAGTGGGCATGATTGTCGGATTGTGAGTTTCGGAAAGTTGTTGTACACCTCCGCCCCCCCCAATTTTTATTGGGGGGTGTTTGACTGGTGTTTGACTCATATAACCTGTGACTGGGTTATATGATAATGTATGTCTAAGACCACTAGCCCAGGAGGAAATCAGTATATAGGGTGCAACCAGAAATCCAATCTGTTGAGTTAGACTGAGGAGTGGAGAAAATCTTAAGGGGTATTTTGCCCCAAAGTTTTTGCTCTAACTAGAGAGAGGAATAGGCACTTGGGCCATCTAGAAGGGCTATTTTGGGCTGCTTGGGCTGATCAGGAGAAGTCAAGCTAAACAATGTGCTAAAAGATGCTAAAACGCTCCATAGAGCTGAGGGGAACTGTTTGTTATTTGAATGCAAGTCATGCAGTCAGTTAACACTTTGACTTGTGATTTGCAGTGTTTATCAGCCAAAAATCTGCACGTAACCTCAGAGATTCTTTTTGATGATTCTGACTGTCAGGTGGATAAACCCGTACACCATCATGAGAAACTAAAGCTCTTCAGAGAAGCCCAGGTTAATCAAACTGTTTTATGGTTAGTAGCTCTACAGGTCAGGCCACACACCTATTGGTGGGGAAACTGGAATACACCACTGCCTTTAAGTGAGGAATTCACCTACTCAGCAACACCCTGCTGTTGAAAAGACATCAGGCACGGTGGCTGAATAAGACTTATCTACAGTTATAAAATGTCTATGGATGTCAGCTGTTACAGATGTGATGGATATATTGTAACTGAACAAAATGCCCGAAGAGAATCACAGGTTCTACAGACAACACCAATATCTGACCTTAAATTTGTCCAACCGATATCAGTCTAACCCTGAAACCCTGAGTGCATTAGCAGCTGTCTTGATGCCACAGTGGCTCCAAGCCAGGTAGACGCATGGAAGGTAACTGTAAGAGGTGAAGTCAAACCTGTAGAGAAGAAGTCTATCGCGCCTAAATCAACCCAGCAGCTGATGATCATTGTCTTTTTGCTCAAAATGCAGCAGGGTTTTCAGCCTCCAACACTGGACACTTGTCTATGAGCTTGATGTGTGTGTATGGATGTCTGTGAGTGTGTGTTTAAGAGAGAGACAGAGGGAGATATGTCTTGTCATGCTCGGTTATACCACCAAAATGTATCAGGGTTCTCAGACTCACAGTCAATGATCTTTAAAGCCACTATGTGTAGAATTTCAAAATGTGTAACTTTGGTACTCTGCATTGATAGTATCAAATATACTGCAGTGTTAGCATCTGACATTGAGCTGAATGGGCTGAAAGCAACACAAGGATGGCACCAGTTGGCTCTAGGATTTTCTCTGTACTCTGAAACAAAAGCTTATGCCTTGTCTTTAATGCAGACAAACACTAAGGGTCTTTGTGGATGAAATTCAAGACCAGGGGCCTACTTTTCTCTTTTTTAATTTCATTTCTTTGAAGAGTAAAAATACAATAATTATAAAAGATATGATATGTACACAAAGATATTCATATACATATATACAGAGACACCTACATGTACTCATATATACGTGAATGAAAAGTAAAGTCTGTGCAGGAGAGGAAGAAAGCTAAAAGCTTATGCAAAGGCCTCTCCTAAAAACTCAAGGCAACATAAACAGGATTACATGAAGTAAAAAAAGCTCTGTTTGCTCAGTCAGATTTTCCTCAGGAGGGTTAAGACAGCTAAAGTGTAGTGATGAATTTGAGTGCTTTGCTTTGATTGTAAAAGTCCACACCATGGCTGGATAAACCTGTTGGGAAGCCCCCATGTGAGCACAATATGAACTGAAATAAAGTCTTTAAACTACAAGATTAGATAATAATGCAAGACCCACCTTCATTAATATTGTATCTTAGTGGTTCAAATTCCTAAACAAATTTGCAGTTAATCAAATTACATACAACCCACTCACACAGAGTGAACATTAGGCTTTTAGGTGCCATGTACACATGAATTCATTTTATTTAGTGTTTCATATTCAGATTTAGTTCCGATGTGATTTGAATACACTTGTTCACACTTTGCCACATATCTCCATTAGCCACACCACAAATCTGCTTACAATCCATCTGGGTTTTTCCTACATGCAAATTAGAGTTGGCCCTACTTCAGTCCAGAGGGGGCTGGTAATGCACCTGAAGCTGTTTGGTTCACTTTGCATGTGACCGAAGAAGAATGGACAATTTCAGTGTAATGTCTGCGTCACTTCAGCTGCGGTTATTATGGGGGCAGACCCTATACAGGTATTTCAGAAAAACATTTTCTGAGGTAGTTACACTTGTAACCTAGATTGAGAATGCATCTTAGAGAGATGGATGTATTCCCACCTATTAAACATCTGGCTAAAAGCACCTCAAAGCACCTCCCAAGGTGGTTTGGCAATCGGATTTCAGTCCACCTCTAATGCTTCTTGGATGCATTTACACTTGGCTTTTTAGCTATCAAATAGCTATCTGATCCACCCAAGACGTATGAAGTGCACACGTGTAAATGGGACTCTTGGTAGCAGTGGCCTGCTTTGCCTGGTTGGTGATCCACACACTCTTTTCCTGTCTGAACCAGGCTACATATTCCCACTGCTGATTGGTGAACAGTGTCCTTTCTCTCTCTTTCTCTCTGGTTTCTCAGAAATGTCAGGTTTTGGCTGCAGGAGAGGAGAGAGCAGCGTATTAATCCATAACCAGCATTAACTGTACTCTGCTACTCACTGTAGTGTCACCACATCAGCAGACTATTAACCTGAGGCATCACTTACAACCAGTCCAGCACCTCCTCCTCTTCCTCTGTTGCCACAGTGGTTTCAGTCCAGCAGACCAGTCCCTGCGCTCTACCAGACACTTGTGAATGTCTTTATTGTGTGGATGTAAACAACAACCTCAGCACACACTTGTCATGCCACCTCTTTTATGGCTGCTCATTCTTTCTTTTCATTGTTCCTTCTTCTCTCTGTCACTGTTTACAGCCATTGGCAAGGCTTCTGCTGCCCATCTCCACTTTTATGGTTTGTTTGGGTTTTTATACATGCCTGTCTCTGTTTCCTGGCTGTCTCGCATTGTATTTTACATGCTTTGCTTGCTGGTTTATTAATAAAGTCGTGTCTTCAGGCAATATCTGATGACTGTGTTCTTTTTCTTTTAACTCTGTTCGGAACTTCTGTCAGTCACAAAAATGTGTGTAGTGCTGTCAAAGTGCTGCTATCAGGAGACATGGAAAATGAGAGTAAATTAAATTTAGTTTGTTATTGCCATGAAATACAGGCTGCTAAAAGAAACCATACAGGCCTGTAGAGTAGGCACATGAACATCCATCATTTTTAAGACAAAACAAAACCCTTATTTATTCTACATGGACAGGACTAAGTTTCAACCACAAATGCTTTCTCAGGTGTGAGCACACCTGTATATCTACTTTAGATGAGCTGTGATGACATGTAATATTTCATCTGTAAATTAGGTAAAATACATGTGATTCAATATGCCCACTTAATGTAGGCTAAACATACCTGCAGGTATATCAAAAGTCTTAATAGACCCTAATGATTTTATCATGGCTGTTTTTTTGGCAGGAAGAAGTAACAAATCCTTTCCTTAAACTGAGACTGTTGAAAGATTAAAAGAAGAAATAACACAAACTTCTTCTGACAAATGAAAAGTTGAATTCATGAGCAAAAACAAACAAACAAAATAAAAAAAAAGCCTTGCTGTGTTCAATACACTTGAGGGGTTTGCTTCTGCAGCTTTGGTCTGGGTATGACTAATGCTAATGCTAGCAAACCTTAGGTAGATATTGCTGTGTAAGTGAGTCAGTGTGCTGACTTAGGACTCCTCTTTTACGACTGCTAGTGCTATGTGTTAGCATTTCCCATTATCTAGTAATTGTCACTTGTGGCCACAGTGGCAGCTGTGCAAAAGTTTTTAAGCAAAAATATCAATACCACAATGCAAATATGCTCAATTTCAAGCATTCAAAAACCTGCAGTAACCGATTTTCTGGCCACTTGGAGACAGCAGAAACCCTGACATATCACATTTTTAGTTGATATGGAGAACTTGTTACGGTTACAGAGCAACATGATCATTCATTTGAAGTCGTGCTTCTGGCCACCTGATGAATATACGTCCAATATTCACTCTCTTTTAGCTCTGCTTTCTGTCTTCATTGACCTGAGAAAAATATCTGGCTCTTTAGCTGCTAAATGCTCCACCATGTTCAGCAGCTAGTCTCTAACTATGTCTGCTGCGGAGCAGGATGCCTGCTACAGCTGGAGGTGAAGTTGATGAGCGGTGAAACTGATCCAAAACAGTACCGTTGGGCTGTCAAACCAAAACAATGAGCTGAAAGAGGCAAAAAGCTTCATAGAGCAGAGTGGACCTTCAGAGATGGAGATAA
The DNA here is from genome assembly GCA_008360985.2 of Macquaria ambigua. NCBI lineage: Eukaryota > Metazoa > Chordata > Actinopteri > Centrarchiformes > Percichthyidae > Macquaria > Macquaria ambigua. The sequence goes on along the minus strand of VMKM01002177.1, from coordinate 13,358 downwards.
TTCTCTGTGGGTTCATCTCTACGAGCAACACCTTTCACATTCAAATAGCCAAGATCCATTGTTACTATAAAACCACTGATCATAGCCACATTAAGTAGTGCACAAGGATTATCAGCAGAATGTACTTAAAGTATCCAAACTAAAAGTTGTTGTTTTGAAGCAGAATAGCCTGTCAGTGTTATAAGGTGATATATTATACTACTGGATTATTATTACTGATGCATTAAAGTGTGGACAGTACTTTAATGCATTGTATTTTAGATGCTCATTATAGATATTTTAAATCTTAACCTGAAAGGTAACTGCAACTATAGCTGTCTCATGAATGTAGTGGAGTACAAGTATAAAGTAGCATACAATGAAATAACTCAAGTAAAATACATGTAATTCAGTATAGTACTTCAGTAAATGTACTTAGTTACTTTCCACCACTGGTTGTTGAGTTGCTTCCCTTCATTAAGTGTCTGAAAAAAAATGTTCTGTTTTCTTGCATCCATGGTGACAGAGAACCTGGTTTGACAATAGCAGGCGGAGGCAACAAAACCCGACTGAACGGTTCAATACAGAATGGTGTCAACTGCTGATTCATCACACACACACACACACACACACACACACAGATTATGTTCATGTGTTAACTAGCAACCGCAGTCCACCCTCCAAGTGTCGTTTATCACCCTCCTGTACTCCTCCTGCCGCTCTTACCTCACAGACCAGTTTCACCCAGTATGGCCAAGCTGCTGCCACTTCACCCTGGACTGGGACAGCTGGTCATCGGCCCACGGCCCCACACGGCTCCGAACACTAACACACACTCCTCCACAGGAAGACAGACAGGTGGGGGATCCAGGCAGACATGGATCCACACAGACAGAGGTCAGTGGTTTTTCAGCCTTCAGTTTCCTCTGCTATATTTACCTATTTTGCACTTAGAGCATTAAAATTATTTCATGATATTAACGGTTAATTAATATATATATATATATATATATATATATATATATATGTTATATAATGACATAATGTCATATAATATTTATGTCAGCTGGGTCTTCTGCAGAATGATTTAGCCTGGACTTGTGGTGTATAAACCAACTGGAAAGTTTGGTACCACTTTCTAATAATGAAAGGTTGAAAGGTAAAAGTGATAACTAATGGCTTTATTAATGGTTAATGGATCACTTACTATTGCCTTATATAGCAGTTATATGCCATAATAAAACACATTGAGTTGATTAATTAAATTAGATTAAAATGTAATGAATTCATTTAGATCACTTTATAAAACAAGCCACATTAAAACTACTTCACACACACAACCTGGCAACCCAAAACTTGTTCTTATTAATGGCTTACACATGATCTATAAAACATTAGAAAACAATGTATTAACCATTAATAAAACCAATAGTTATGCAACTTATGGACTCTTTATAAAGACTGCCTTATTAGAAAATTATAACCAGAGTTTTTATGCAAAATATATAATCCATAATACTATACCTAATAATATATAGAGCCACATGTCTTCATTTCAGTAAATTGATGGTAATGTTCTGTACATATCATTCTCTAGCTGAATGTCGACAAAGAAAATAAAACTGGTCACTGGCACACAAAGATCTTGGCCTCATTATGGACAATAAACTCAGCCAACACACTAAAAGATGCCAACAAAGACTCTATGACGTTTTGTGAGGTCAGAGCACTCTCTGTTGCTCCCCACCTCCTGCTGTAGCTGCTTCTTACCACATTAACCCAACAGTGTCAGTCACACCACAAGGATAGCACTCACCAGAGCAAATGATACTGATCAGCCCCTCAGTCCACACTTCACATTCCATCTGTCTGGCTGCAGATACAGGGCTATAACACTAAGGAGAGCCTGCTCAGGTTGGAGTTTTGTCCCAAAATATCTCGCTAAATACTACTTATAGACGTGTATATATACAGTATATATATGTGAGTGTGTATACGAGTAAGTATATGTGGGAATACAGGAAAGGGCATGAATGCGTATGTATATAAATGACCATGTGTTCATTTTTTTGTGTATATTTATGTATTCTTGTGAGACATGCACATGTGCAGATTGTGAAAACAAATGTCCCTCCTGGGAAATGATCTATCTTTATTCCTCTAAAGTAAGCTTCAAAGTGACATTAAATATTTCATCCTTATCTGACCCCCTCAGTCCACCCAGTGACCCACCACCCAGGCCAGAGCCTCACCCTGGAGCAGGTGGAGCCTCTGATCCACAGCAGACTGGCAAGCATCAAGTCAGCCTTAATGGCAGTGGACCCTGATGGGACAGGGCTGGTGAGCAAAGAAGAGTTCAGACAAGTCCTGGAGACCCTGCTGTCTGTCAGCCAGAACCAGCTGGACACTGTGCTCAACGAGGTGAGAGAGACGCTCACCTTCCTCTCTGTCCACATGGAGGTGCAAGGTCTCCCAAAAGCACTTGAGCAAGGTGGCTGGCTTATCAGTTAGGCTTTAGTGTGGGACATCCTGTACAAGAACATTCACTCCTCTGTTTCTGTGAGGTCCTGATTGTAAGAAGTGACAGCAGTGAAAAGTAACCAAAGCTGTATCTGACCAGGGGACTTTAAAAGAAGATGTGGGAAGATAGGAAGCAGATTCTAAAGCTTTTATTAAACCTACCTTGTGGAATTTTTTTGTAAACACATCTGTTTTTAAAAGCAAAAATACTATCTGGTTCAAACAAAAGGAAGGACTTTGCTTTTACATTTCCTACAAAACACATATCACAGGTGTTCTTAAGGTCAAACATTGAATGCATTTTCTCTCATAAAACATTTACAAAGTAGTTTTTGATTGTTTTTTTCAACCTGAAGTAAAAGAAAACAATACTGTGGTTATACAAAGACAGAAAAGAGAGTGGGGGTGCATGAAACCAAAGTCAGGGTCCAAAAGTACAAAGAGGGGGTTTGCACATCCAAAATCAATTTGTTTTCCTTTTATTCAGTTTCCAGCGTCAGAATTTAGCTCAGGGGATGTTGGCTTTATGTTTATGGTGCATTACTGCCACCACCTGTCAGGATAGACAGCTAGCAAGATGAAAGATTACTGGTTCAGTCTCTGGTTCACACACTGACTAACTCTACCACAACACACTCCCTAAGCAATAGCCCAAATTCCATGTGAGTATCATTTAACAGATGAAAAGATGCAACCAAGATCTTTGTATTTTAAGTAAATATCTCTGTGCCATTTGTTCCTCCACTGCCTGACAGGATACTCCAGTGGTTTAAAGGACCAACCTTCAACACCCTGATGTCGTCAGTCATCTCGAAGTGTGTCTGACCTCCCTGCAATAGACAAATACATTTTGACTTAGATAATATATCTGGGTCTATTGCATTCAAGTAATCCAAACGGGAGAAGATCCCGAGGCAGATCCAGAACACATGAGAGGGATTATGTATCCCATTTGGCCTGGGATTGTCTTGGAACCCCCCAGAGAAGCTGGGCGAATGAGCTAGGAAGGAGAACTTGTGGGGTACATTGCTCAACCTGGTACCACTGTGACCTGGACCCACATAAGGAATCTGTTCTCTGGGCCTTTTTCCCTGGTTTTGATATTGCCATGTTAGAATTTTTAGAAAAAACTCCCCAAGTTATTTCTGTTATGTAATGTGGGGCATCATCCAGAAGATGGCAGTAGAATATTTTTCTGTCTCTTCCAGGATGCTGACATTGACAAATGATGCTCCGTGGCCGTGGAGACGGTCAGAGAAGTGAATCTGGCAGACGTTTCTGTTGTGTTGGCTGGTATCAGTTTTTCCTCTGGTCTAGCCTGCTGACCTATTCTTTGCTGTGTTTTATTTCATACAGAAGTATTTTAAGTAAAAGATGATTCCTACATTTAAACCCCCTCTGGGCTATGGGCAGCAGCAGGGATATTGCTGGGTGATGTAGGATGTGGAAGGCCTAATGAGAGTGTTGAGGCCGTGTAGCAGGATGCTTCTCCTCTCTGGCATTGATCAATCGCACGTGCACGTGTTTGTGCTGTGTTTGGGGTCCGTGCATGATGGCGTAATTCCCCCTCTCCCTTCATCTTTGTGTGTGCACGATGCCTCTGTCACTCCGCTACGCCACTGTAATCGTCTCCACTGTTCCTCTTTGTTCCGTCTCAGCGCTCATGCCTGACAGTTTGACTGCCTGTCTTTCCCACACAGATTTCCTCCCATAATATCAGCACTTTGTGTCTTCCACCCCCCCCAAACACAACCCCACTTCCCTCCACCCCCTGCCCATCCCCCCACTCACCATCTTATTCATTATAGACATTGTGTGTGAGTGTGTGTTGTGGAAAGTTTACTTGAAAAGACTATCACTGGAGTAGCAGCTGTTGTTCTGGTGACATTTTGATGTGGAAGTTGCTTTGTGCTCGAGGGAGCAAGATGCCACAAGCAGCAACCCCCCCCCCTTCTTCTTTTCTTCTTCTTCTGTTATTTATTTATCTATCTGGTCTCATCCATGCCTCATTTTCAAAAGAAGAGATCGAGATCTTTTTTTGTTAAGTATTGATCAATTATTAAATGTGCACTGCAGCTGGGCCTGTAAAAGAGAAGTTGCTTGAATAATTAGAGCTTGATGGGGAGGAGGGAGGGTCGATGGACAAAGAGACAATCACAGCTGACATATTGGATGAAAAACAAGAAGCTGGTGACAGACAGCCAGACTCATGCAGAGAACAAGACAGAGAAAACCTGCTGCATCATCACTGCATCTCTTCCCTTGCTAAATAGCTTTTTCTATGTTTATTCAGTGCGATTAGAATTGATTTTGATTCCTCTTAAATGTTGCAGCATCCTACCTAAGTCTTTAGAAACACACTTTGCAATTTAAAACCTAATTTGAACCCACATTAGGCTGCGGCAACTAATTTTTCAAGATTGTGGAGAATCTGCACTCATCCATCAAAACAATGGCAGAGACCGTCGACGTGCTCTATGTTCTCCTGCAGTATGTGGATTAATGATTGAATGATTGAATGTGATCCTGCAGTTTGAGCTAAGATCAGAATTAAATGGATTTTATAACTGGATTTCCCAGTTTTATTTCTTTTCTTTTCAAGCAGTCAAGCAGAATATTACATTTATCAGGTGACACAGACACCACTCCACATGAATGATGATGTTGCTCTGTGTCTGCTGGATGTGGAAATAAGGAACTTTTTGCTAACAAGTTCACCATATCAACTTTGATATATGTTAATGTTGTATTTACAGCTTGTTCTGCTGCCCTCACGTGGCCAAAAATCATCGTTTAAAAAAATGATTGGAGCTTTAAAATGTATATGGTGAATTTGATTAAGTCTGATAAAAACAGAGCGGGGTCCATGCACTCATTGATGTATTGGTATTTATTGCAAATGCAGGGAAATTAATAGGTAAAATAATTTCCTGTTCTTTTCTGTGAATAAATAAGCATTTTGGACACCCATCTCATCCCTGAACTACGAGTTTCTATAACAAGCACCACGTTCAAGAATGGAGATGTTTGGTTTCTCCTGAGTCAGTAACAAGATACATACAATTTGAAATGTAAAGGCTTTCTTTAACCATCAGTGTTGGGTGACCAGTAGCTTAAACTTTAGAAAGATAGGCTGTGTAAATGTCATTACTGAGTCACTTTGCTCACTCTGTACTTGTGCCACTGTTCCACTGACAGTGAAGGCCTCAGTATGCTACAAACAAAATAGTTTGTGCAACATGTTGTCTGACCAGGTCTGAAGGCAAAAGTGTGTATACCTGTTCTGAATGGACACACTGGAAAGTCTACTGTCACAGCCTCCTGCTGCCTGCATCCCAGTCCCTCCTGGATCTTTCTGTCTTTTGTATGCATTTATAGTCTTGATGCCATAAATCGTTCAAATGGGGGTCATGGCACATGTTTCTGGACAGCTTCTCCTTTAAGGCCTTCATGGTGTTGTGTGAAAAGTGACAAAAGTAGTCATGTGAAGAATGTAAAAAGAACTTGAGACCAAACACCGGCTGCTTTGACACGGTCTCACACCTGGCCACACGTGATGTCTGACTGTCTGTTTCAGGATGTTTCAGTGTTCAGAGGACTGATTCATAGCTTGTTTATCAGTTTAATGTCAGCTGTAATGAATGATCTAAATATATTTGTCCTGGCCAGGGTTTTTTCATAACAGTGGCCTGATGGGAGGAATTGGCATGAGTGATGGAATGAGGGAGTGGGTGTGAAGGGTCCTGTGTGAAGGCCCAACACTGAATCAAACAGCCCTGGGACCATTCATCTGTATATTGGTATTTACTGATCATTTAATTCAATCTTTTTTTATTACTGACTTTTCTTTATTCACTAAGCATTTCGTACACTAATCCTGTATCCATACAATCCACAGTTAATATTTTTTGGAGATGTCCTCTAGTCTACATGAATAATCATGATTAATGCTTTGTTGCTGCCCTCTGGAGAAAGAAAAACCACAGTGAAAACCATGAGAAGAATAAAGCTCAGCTGATATGTACAGACATTTCAACATGCCCTCCATCCCTGCAGCCACTGACCTCCGTCTCACCTTCAGCCTCAAACTGAAGTGCAGGTGTAACATCGCTGTCACAGGTATATAGAGCATGGAGACCCCCCCCCCCACTGTGTGTTATGCTCCGTGGCTGCTGATAGCAGTGATAATTGGACGGTATGGTGTCTATAATAAGACTCAATGCCAGGAGCTCCGCTGGGGACCGCTGCACTGGATTACACCATGGAAGGATGTAGGGCAGGGCAGCAGGGACTGTACTTTGATTATGAGCCACCAAAATAGGTACATGTGTGTGTGTGTGTGTGTGTGTGTGTGTGCTAAGTATTTGTCTGCTTGATTGAATGCATGTGTGTATTTGTGTGTGTGTGTGTGTGTGTGTTTGTGGAAACTAGTTCTCTGATTTTGTGTGTTTGGGTATGTGCCAACTCTTCTCTAGTATTCCTTAAGTGAGTGTGTGTGTGTGTGTAAAACAGCACAAGGTCAGAACAAAAGCATGCGGCTGAGCATTCCCCAGGTGTGCCCCGTACCAGAGAACAGCACCTAGTGTATTCCCCAAACAGCCTCGTCCTGAAAATTACTGCTCAACCCACCTGATGCCAGCCAGCCGCATAACCACGCTGCTCTTCCTGTCTCAATGGAGATGCCATTACATGTGCCATTAGCACAGACGCTGGTACTGGAATGTTTGAAAAGTTTGGAGGGGGCTTGAGTACAAGAGTATGTTGGATGTGGAGTCATGTTTCCCCATCATCTTCATCCTCCTCTTGCTTTTTATCTCTAAATCTTTGTGTTTGTGGCTGCTGTAGGTGTGTGAGAGGAGCGGTGAAACAGTGGACTACATGCAATTTCTGAGGAGCTTCAGGCGAGCTTCCACGGCCCAGAGAGCCTGCAGCAGACGCAGCAGTGTGAGGTACACACACTGCAGACCTTCTCTAAACACAGAAATACCGCGCTGCGTTTGCATTTTAAGGTGTTGGTGGCAGCAGCTGAACATGCTTTAACTCTATCTGTTTGTCTGTGTGTTTCTCTCAGGCGTGGTCCACAGAACACTGCCATGTCCCCAGCTGAGATACAGAAGCATCTCAAAGATAAGGTGTGTACCCTCTGTTTCCCACCAATCACCTAAATGTTTGACTAGTTCAGTGTAAAAAGCTTCATCCTGGGATTTGTGCCTTATTGGTGGTCAATTACAGTGTTGGCATTAAGCTGCAGTTGAATTAAAAGCTCAGCATCAAAGCTTGGCAAAATAATAGTTTGCATTAAAGGACCATGTGGAGGTTCTGCCTTCTAGTGGTGCTATGGAGAAATGTTGCCCCGTTTAGTTTCTCGTGTTGTACCAGTATGCTCACACAGTCACAAATGTATGCACATGTGTATGCGGGTGACGCAATACACATTACTGCCAACGGTTTCATGCCATTCCACTGATCAGTGGATCAGTTGGTGGCAGTAAAGCACCAAGAAACATCACAATGTGCCAGAAAAAGGCAGGTAAGAAGTGGAGTCTTAGCTAGCAAACATCAACAAAAACGACAAAACGGAAAAAAAGTCTTTGAGGAAAGAAATGCATTTGTGAGGCCTCAAGGATATAAACAATGAAAATATGTCTAAAGGCCTCGTAACACCAGGGGAATCGCCACAATCAGCAAAGTAAATCAGCATAAATCTTTTGTGTTGAGTTCAACTTTGAAGAACTTTGACATGTGAATTAGCATCGTTGACCAATAGCAAGGTGTCTTTACAGTGCTGATCTTTGAGGGAATGAAGAGCCGGAGATTAACACGTTGATTAGTTATGCTGCATCATGCGCTTTTATTTAACCTCCTCTGTTAAAGTATAAACCGCTCCACAAAAGAAGAATGGTTTGCAGACAGTTATGAAACAGGAGTCCATGGTACAAAGACGTCTTGTGAATGAACTGTGTGAACTTGTTGTTGTGTTAGGGACCGAGCTAGCTAGCTGGCTAGCTGTTAGCAAGCCAGCTAGCTCAGAAAGCTATTGTGACTGACTAGTGCTAGCATAGTTTACCAACGAGCCCTGTGAGTTGTCCCTACATCACTAAGCATCTAGCACCACCTATCTTATGAGGACACACAGACGAAGTTTGCTCTGCCTCTTTCTGGTTTGACCAGCATATGTACTTTATACTGATTGTCATAGTACTGTATACTGTTTTGCAGTAAGAGATCAACATACTGTACAGTATACTTTGTCACTTCTTCATCGTCACCACCATCTGCTATAGTTTCAATATCCATTTTCTTGGTGCAGTGCATTGTGGCAGAAAGTATACTATATTATACTATATATACTTCATTTTGTCAGATTTCCAGTGTGAACACACAACATACCCAAAACCTGCTTAGAATGAATATGGAATATGTAATGGGGACACAGCTCTATAGTGATAGCTACTGTTTTTAACAGAGGAGGCTGTAAAGGACTGTAAAGGTGTGCAGACAAACTCATATCGTCCTTTTAAGGCCACACAGATATTCCATTACCGCTTTTCCTTAGAGGGTTGTGGGGGCTGGAGCCGATCCCACGTGATATTAGGCGAGAGGCGGGGTACACCCTGGACAGGTCGCCAGTCAATCACAGGGCTGACACATAAAGACAGACAACCATTCATGGTCACAGTCACACCTACGGGCAATTTAGAATCATCAGTTAACCTGCATGTCTTTGGAATGTGAGAGAGAACCCACGCAGGCACGGGGAGAACATGCAAACTCCACACAGAAAGGCAAATCCAGAACCCTCTTGCTGATTGTGACCCCCCAGAAAGCACTGAACAAAACAGGGTGATGAAATGGCAGTGTAGTGAGTATGTGAGGGGGAATTCTTGCTTTAACATCCATTAATGCCGCAAATTCACAGTTCTGCAGACGGTGCTTTGAAAAACAAATGAATGAAATCTCCTAAACACTAACATGACTCACACAGCATCCTCAGAGTGTGTGTGTGTGTGTGTGTGTGTGTGTGTGTGTGTGTGTGTGTGTGTGTGTGTGTGTGTGTGAGTGAGTGAGGGGGTGATTCATGTGGCAGCAGCTGTGATTGTGGGGACAGCTCTGGCAGAATTCAGGCTCTACGTAGGAAGCATGACAGAACTGACTCTGGATTTGTACTGCTTGTGTTCCACATATTAAACCAGGCTGTTGATGTTGTTGTGAAATGCAGAAAATTGACCAAATCCTCTCTGTGGATAAATGAATGCCTGAGGGCTATCAGGGCTGTTACAGACATACGTATGTGTGTGTGTGTGTGTGTGTTGAACTGAAAAACATCTCTCACAGCCCACATCCTTAAGTCGACACAATACACATTTATTTGTAGTCCATCCATATCCTCCTCTTTTTCCATCATGCCACTTGTCTTACCAGCCGACCGGATGTGTCCAAAGAGACTGACTTCCAGCAACAATAATATGATGCCAGCCAGGGCTATGAAACAAGGCAGGACGGTGTCACAGTAACCCACACTGAGAAACACATCAGCCCTGTCAGGGTGTTTCATTTCATAAACAAAACCACATTCATATTTTCTAGATATTCTGTCTTTTTGGCATACTGATGGAAAAGGCAAGGTAAGTTTATTTGTACTTTTCACCAACAAGGCAATTCAAAATGCTTTACATAAGACATGGAAAGGCATTAAGACAAGATATGAAAGAAACACAAGGCGATATACAAAGACATATTTTCACTGAGTAAAAGGCAACAGAAAGGTTTTAAGCCCTGATTTAAAATAAGTGAGAGTTGGAGCAGAAGTCAAGTTTTCTGGGAGATATGTAGGGACACATCACCACCCATACAAACCATGTCCCACACACAAAACACAAACAACTGAATATTAATAAGTAAGGTAACTATGTTGTATTACATTGTACAGGTATCTGTATTTTCTACACAACATCTGTAACAACTACGAGCAGGGATTGAAAGACTACTAGAATATACTCAGATAAAAGTAAGTTACCTCAGGGTGTTTTCATATAGAGCAGATCTAGACTGTACTCTTTATAATATTATTTATAAAAGTAGGTCAGTTAAAATGTACTACAAACCACCGAGCCCTGATGTTCTATAGAGGAGCACTTTGCAGCCTGTCAATACAACTGATTATCAATTATAAAACTTACTCTGCATAGCCTCACAAGGATCGCCCAGAAGAGAGACAAAAACAAAAGTTAATCAAAAGTCTCTGGACACCATAGAGGGTGCCACAAGCGTTAAGCTACAGAAATGGAATAGCCTGACACAAAACAATAGCAACTCCACAGCGACTGCACATAATGTTTCATGACAAAACTTGTAAGTATCTAAAAAAATGGGATTGTGGAATTTCATTGTTGCTAGTACCTGAAGCAGCATGTCCCCACCAAAACAGCAGTGCTGTTTTCATCTAACCACCCGGTGAACAAGGTCCAGGACACCTTTAAAGATCCCCTTTTTAAAAGTTTTATTATTAGATAGCGATATTGGAGAGATGACAGGAAATGAGAGAGCAAAATGCAACAAAGGCTCCCAGCTGGACACTTGGTGGTTCATGGTTGGTGTCTTAATCCCTGTGCCTCGGGGGCGCCCCTTTAAATATTGTCAATCCAAAATTTGGGTCACTTCAAGAAAATGCTGAACCCCTGTCAGTTTGCTGTGCATTTTGTTTGTTCTGGAATGTAGTGGTGAAACAGTTGATGGATTTGTATCAACAACTATTCTGACAATCCATGAATCATCGAAGCAATTTATTAGTCACCTGCAGGTTTAGGCTCTTTAGCTCTCATGGCTCGAGGTGTCAGGCAGTGGCTTCAAGAGGTCACACAGGTACCAAAGTAGTGCAAAAGGCTTTGTGCTTCTCCTGCTTCTTGTTGTTTTATAAAATGTCCCTTCAACAATCACTCTTTCTTCCATCAGTATGTTTAGCCGTTATTCATGCACAGCCAATTCTCCAATGGACCTCCATTATGGCACCAACTGTGGTTGCTAGGAGACTTGTGATGCAACCGTAAAGCCTCTACATGCATCACTGCCTTCCACCCAAACAAATGCCAGTCATTTCTAAATCCATCTCCATTAATGCTCTGCATCTGACCTCTGTTACTAAGATGATGGGTTCTGTTGTCACGGCAACAGTATGAAGATGTTGGCCTAGCCAGGTAGTAACCCCTCCGAAGGACAAAAAGAGGCTCTGTTTTAGAGAGAGTTGTGCTGAATAAATCTGTGTTGGGACCACGGGAACTCCACAGATGAATTTGTTCATTTTGTGACGTAAAATTAACTTTTATTGTGAAATTTAAGTTGTTACGTTTACAGTTGTCCCTCTCCTCCAGTCACTTCCTATAACTGTAACCTTAAGTCTCCTGGATGACGCCCCTGACCAGGTCAAGAAAACTCCAGCTCCTGCTTTGTTCTCTCTCTTACCTCTTCTCCTCTCTGACCTCGACGGAGGTCCTCTCCACGGTGTGGTCTGCAACGGTGCAGACACACTGAACTCTCTTCTTAGGCCGTTTTCACATAGAATCAGGCTTTGCGGCAGGGTTGTGCGGCGGTGTGGGAGTATCTGATACTACGGCAGCAACGCGAGAGCCTGTGTAAGATCCCTGGTTTGCACACCGCTAACCTAGTTAACAAGTTTATTTAGCATTAACAGCTACGACACAAAGTCTGCCTGCTAAGTTAACTTTAAGAGCAACAGGAGCAACGAAGCAAGTTAGCGCCAAGCTGCTAACTTTGTAAAGAGAACAAAGGAGCGACCGGTTTCCTCTGACCTGCACCATCAGAACACTGCACAGCAGGGACTGCATTCAACATCGGAACTGCAGCTTTTCCCAGTCTGGCTCTGATGGAATCGCAAGCTAACACAGCGGCACACCAAGGAATTCCTATATTCAGCTAGCATAGTAACGATACACAGCTAAGCACTGGACCGTTAAACTTTATCAATGTACTGTGACGTTACATTAATTGATTTTGTTCCATCCTCTTTCCTAACCTGGCACCATTATCCTCCACTGATCACATACACACACACATTACGAATTGGCATCCACACACGCGGAGAGGAAATTTAAAGCTCCCGTTTCACGTGCTCTTTTGTTTCTGGGCTAACACGTGTGTTCTTGCACGGAACACACAGGCAGAACAAAGAAACACACACACATTCTTTCTGGTGTGCACTGACATGCGCGCACACACACATACATACACTCTCTCTCTCTCTTGCACACACACACGCACGCACACACACACACACACACACACACACACACACACACACACACACACACACACACCCCTTTTTGTATAGTCAAGTACATATTAGTTAGATTAACGGTTGTGTGATTTACCTTTTCATTATTTAATAAATAAATGCTTGTGGATATACATTCTGGTCTATTTAATGTTGTACAAGAGTGAATTTTGCCAACCCCTACTATTCAGAACTCCAAAACCCTTCAACCTTTACTAGATATTGATATGGTTATTTTGGTTGTAGTTATTAATTTAATTGTTAATCAAAGTTCCAAATTGATATGTTAGTATATTTTGATTTATGAAACTGACTGATTTATTAATTAATTAGCATCATCATTTTCCCTTCTTTAAGGGTGGTGCCCTAAGGTGAATTTAATGAAAGTTAAATTCTATTATTTAATGTAAACATTGTTTACTTCTGATAGCCTGAAGTGAGTGTAAGCACTCCACTTCATCTTTTTGTACCAATTAATGTGTTAACACTATACTATAATTTTGGTGCCTCTTTGAGGTTATTAATTATTGTTACATATTTTGGTATCCGTAAAGCCATATAACCCCTACAT
>VMKM01002176.1:0-84640 GCA_008360985.2 Macquaria ambigua | reverse complement strand
TGGACTTGGAGCTGATGAGGTCGGACATCCAGAAACAAAGTGACATGTTGGAACAGGAGAAACAAGATATAAAAGACCAAAAAGACAAGTTGGAAATCACAAAGATAGAGCTACAAAAGAAGACCGAACATGCAGACAGCCTGTTTGATGAGAAAAACAGAGAGAAATCCAACATTAAAGATCTAACTCTTCAGGTTCAGACAGAAAGAGACAAACTTGAAAATGTCATGAACACGATTACCTTAAAAGAAAAAGAACAAGAACTCAAGGAAGACGACATCAAAAGACAAACACAAGAACTACAAACTAGTAAGAACAGTGTACTGGCAGAAAGAGAAGAACTGGATGTTTTGTGGAAGGATCTCAACAAGAAGAAAGAAGAAGTTGAAAATCTGAAGGCAGAGCTGAAGGAAAAGAGAGAGGATCTGGACAGAGTGAATGAGATGATGCACAAAGAGAAACTGGACTTGGAGCTGATGAGGTCGGACATCCAGAAACAAAGTGACATGTTGGAACAGGAGAAACAAGATATAAAAGATGAAAAAGACAAGTTGGAAATGACAAAGATAGAGCTACAAAAGAAGACCGAACATGCAGACAGCCTGTTTGATGAGATAAACAGAGAGAAATCCAACATTAAAGATCTAACTCTTCAGGTTCAGACAGAAAGAGACAAACTTGAAAATGTCATGAACACGATTACCTTAAAAGAAAAAGAACAAGAACTCAAGGAAGACGACATCAAAAGACAAACACAAGAACTACAAACTAGTAAGAACAGTGTACTGGCAGAAAGAGAAGAACTGGATGTTTTGTGGAAGGATCTCAACAAGAAGAAAGAAGAAGTTGAAAAACTGAAGGCAGAGCTGAAGGAACAGAGAGAGGATCTGGACAGAGTGAATGAGATGATGAACAAAGAGAAACTGGACTTGGAGCTGATGAGGTCGGACATCCAGAAACAAAGTGACATGTTGGAACAGGAGAAACAAGATATAAAAGATGAAAAAGACAAGTTGGAAATGACAAAGATAGAGCTACAAAAGAAGACCGAACATGCAGACAGCCTGTTTGATGAGATAAACAGAGAGAAATCCAACATTAAAGATCTAACTCTTCAGGTTCAGACAGAAAGAGACAAACTTGAAAATGTCATGAACACGATTACATTAAAAGAAAAAGAACAAGAACTCAAGGAAGATGACATCAAAAGACAAACACAAGAACTACAAACTAGTAAGAACAGTGTACTGGCAGAAAGAGAAGAACTGGATGTTTTGTGGAAGGATCTCAACAAGAAGAAAGAAGAAGTTGAAAAACTGAAGGCAGAGCTGAAGGAACAGAGAGAGGATCTGGACAGAGTGAATGAGATGATGAACAAAGAGAAACTGGACTTGGAGCTGATGAGGTCGGACATCCAGAAACAAAGTGACATGTTGGAACAGGAGAAACAAGATATAAAAGATGAAAAAGACAAGTTGGAAATGACAAAGATAGAGCTACAAAAGAAGACCGAACATGCAGACAGCCTGTTTGATGAGATAAACAGAGAGAAATCCAACATTAAAGATCTAACTCTTCAGGTTCAGACAGAAAGAGACAAACTTGAAAATGTCATGAACACGATTACCTTAAAAGAAAAAGAACAAGAACTCAAGGAAGACGACATCAAAAGACAAACACAAGAACTACAAACTAGTAAGAACAGTGTACTGGCAGAAAGAGAAGAACTGGATGTTTTGTGGAAGGATCTCAACAAGAAGAAAGAAGAAGTTGAAAAACTGAAGGCAGAGCTGAAGGAACAGAGAGAGGATCTGGACAGAGTGAATGAGATGATGAACAAAGAGAAACTGGACTTGGAGCTGATGAGGTCGGACATCCAGAAACAAAGTGACATGTTGGAACAGGAGAAACAAGATATAAAAGATGAAAAAGACAAGTTGGAAATGACAAAGATAGAGCTACAAAAGAAGACCGAACATGCAGACAGCCTGTTTGATGAGATAAACAGAGAGAAATCCAACATTAAAGATCTAACTCTTCAGGTTCAGACAGAAAGAGACAAACTTGAAAATGTCATGAACACGATTACCTTAAAAGAAAAAGAACAAGAACTCAAGGAAGACGACATCAAAAGACAAACACAAGAACTACAAACTAGTAAGAACAGTGTACTGGCAGAAAGAGAAGAACTGGATGTTTTGTGGAAGGATCTCAACAAGAAGAAAGAAGAAGTTGAGAAACTGAAGGCAGAGCTGAAGGAACAGAGAGAGGATCTGGACAGAGTGAATGAGATGATGAACAAAGAGAAACTGGACTTGGAGCTGATGAGGTCGGACATCCAGAAACAAAGTGACATGTTGGAACAGGAGAAACAAGATATAAAAGATGAAAAAGACAAGTTGGAAATGACAAAGATAGAGCTACAAAAGAAGACCGGACATGCAGACAGCCTGTTTGATGAGATAAACAGAAAGAAATCCAACATTAAAGATCTAACTCTTCAGGTTCAGACAGAAAGAGACAAACTTGAAAATGTCATGAACACGATTACCTTAAAAGAAAAAGAACAAGAACTCAAGGAAGACGACATCAAAAGACAAAAAACACAAGAAATTCATGTCCAAGAACAGTGGTACTGGCAGAAAGAGAAGGAACTGGATGGGTTTCTGGTGTGGGAAGGATTCCAACAAAGAAGAAAGAAGAAGAAAACTGAAGGCAGAGCCGGAAGGAAATGGAGAGAGAGGATCTGGGACATGGAATGCAGGGAGATGATGAACAAAGAGAAACTGGACTTGGAGCTGATGAGGTTGGACATCCAGAAACAAAGTGACATGTTGGAACAGGAGAAACAAGATATAAAAGATGAAAAAGACAAGTTGGAAATGACAAAGATAGAGCTACAAAAGAAGACCGAACATGCAGACAGCCTGTTTGATGAGATAAACAGAGAGAAATCCAACATTAAAGATCTAACTCTTCAGGTTCAGACAGAAAGAGACAAACTTGAAAATGTCATGAACACGATTACCTTAAAAGAAAAAGAACAAGAACTCAAGGAAGATGACATCAAAAGACAAACACAAGAACTACAAACTAGTAAGAACAGTGTACTGGCAGAAAGAGAAGAACTGGATGTTTTGTGGAAGGATCTCAACAAGAAGAAAGAAGAAGTTGAGAAACTGAAGGTAGAGCTGAAGGAAGACAGGGAGAATCTGGATGGAGTGAAAAAGATGATGAACAAGGATCCTGTACTGGCAGAACGAAAAGAACTGGACGTTTTGTGGAAGGATCTCAACAAGAAGATAGAAGAGGTTGAAAAATTGAAGGCAGAGCTGAAGGAACAGAGAGAGGATCTGGACAGTGTGAATGAGATGATGAACAAAGAGAAACTGGACTTGGAGCTGATGAGGTCGGACATCCAGAAACAAAGTGACATGTTGGAACAGGAGAAACAAGATATAAAAGACCAAAAAGACAAGTTGGAAATGACAAAGATAGAGCTACAAAAGAAGACCGAACATGCAGACAGCCTGTTTGATGAGATAAACAGAGAGAAATCCAACATTAAAGATCTAACTCTTCAGGTTCAGACAGAAAGAGACAAACTTGAAAATGTCATGAACACGATTACCTTAAAAGAAAAAGAACAAGAACTCAAGGAAGACGACATCAAAAGACAAACACAAGAACTACAAACTAGTAAGAACAGTGTACTGGCAGAAAGAGAAGAACTGGATGTTTTGTGGAAGGATCTCAACAAGAAGAAAGAAGAAGTTGAAAAACTGAAGGCAGAGCTGAAGGAACAGAGAGAGGATCTGGACAGAGTGAATGAGATGATGAACAAAGAGAAACTGGACTTGGAGCTGATGAGGTCGGACATCCAGAAACAAAGTGACATGTTGGAACAGGAGAAACAAGATATAAAAGATGAAAAAGACAAGTTGGAAATGACAAAGATAGAGCTACAAAAGAAGACCGAACATGCAGACAGCCTGTTTGATGAGATAAACAGAGAGAAATCCAACATTAAAGATCTAACTCTTCAGGTTCAGACAGAAAGAGACAAACTTGAAAATGTCATGAACAGATTACCTTAAAAGAAAAAGAACAAGAACTCAAGGAAGACGACATCAAAAGACAAACACAAGAACTACAAACTAGTAAGAACAGTGTACTGGCAGAAAGAGAAGAACTGGATGTTTTGTGGAAGGATCTCAACAAGAAGAAAGAAGAAGTTGAAAATCTGAAGGCAGAGCTGAAGGAAAAGAGAGAGGATCTGGACAGAGTGAATGAGATGATGCACAAAGAGAAACTGGACTTGGAGCTGATGAGGTCGGACATCCAGAAACAAAGTGACATGTTGGAACAGGAGAAACAAGATATAAAAGATGAAAAAGACAAGTTGAAATGACAAAGATAGAGCTACAAAAGAAGACCGAACATGCAGACAGCCTGTTTGATGAGATAAACAGAGAGAAATCCAACATTAAAGATCTAACTTCAGGTTCAGACAGAAAGAGACAAACTTGAAAATGTCATGAACACGATTACATTAAAAGAAAAAGAACAAGAACTCAAGGAAGACGACATCAAAAGACAAACACAAGAACTACAAACTAGTAAGAACAGTGTACTGGCAGAAAGAGAAGAACTGGATGTTTTGTGGAAGGATCTCAACAAGAAGAAAGAAGAAGTTGAAAAACTGAAGGCAGAGCTGAAGGAACAGAGAGAGGATCTGGACAGAGTGAATGAGATGATGAACAAAGAGAAACTGGACTTGGAGCTGATGAGGTCGGACATCCAGAAACAAAGTGACATGTTGGAACAGGAGAAACAAGATATAAAAGATGAAAAAGACACGTTGGAAATGACAAAGATAGAGCTACAAAAGAAGACCGAACATGCAGACAGCCTGTTTGATGAGATAAACAGAGAGAAATCCAACATTAAAGATCTAACTCTTCAGGTTCAGACAGAAAGAGACAAACTTGAAAATGTCATGAACACGATTACCTTAAAAGAAAAAGAACAAGAACTCAAGGAAGACGACATCAAAAGACAAACACAAGAACTACAAACTAGTAAGAACACTGTACTGGCAGAAAGAGAAGAACTGGATGTTTTGTGGAAGGATCTCAACAAGAAGAAAGAAGAAGTTGAAAAACTGAAGGCAGAGCTGAAGGAACAGAGAGAGGATCTGGACAGAGTGAATGAGATGATGAAACAAAGAGAAACTGAATTTGGAGCTGATGAGGTCGACATCCAGAAACAAAGTGACATGCTGGAACAGGGAGAACAAGATATAAAAAGATGAAAAAAAGACAAGTTGAAAAAATGACAAAGATAGAGCTACAAAGAAGACCTAACATGCAGACAGCCTGTTTTGATGAGATAAACAGAGAGAAACTAAACATTAAAGATCTAACTCTTCAGGTTCAGGACAGAAAGAGACAAACTTGAAAAATGTCATGAACACGATTACCTTAAAAGAAAAAGAACAAGAACTCAAGGAAGATACCATCAAAAGACAAACACAAGAACTACAAACTAGTAAGAACAGTGTACTGGCAGAAAGAGAAGAACTGATGTTTTGTGGAAGGATTCAACAAGAAGAAAGAAGAAGTTGAAAACTGGAAGGCAGAGCTGAAGGAAACAGAGGAGAGGATCTGGACAGAGGAATGAGATGATGAACAAAGAGAAACTGACTTGAGCTGATGAGAGGCCGGACATCCAGAAACAAAGTGACATGTTGGAACAACAGGAGAAACAAGATATAAAAGATGAAAAAGACAAGTTGGAAATGACAAAGATAGAGCTACAAAAGAAGACCGAACATGCAGACAGCCTGTTTGATGAGATAAACAGAGAGAAATCCAACATTAAAGATCTAACTCTTCAGGTTCAGACAGAAAGAGACAAACTTGAAAATGTCATGAACACGATTACCTTAAAAGAAAAAGAACAAGAACTCAAGGAAGACGACATCAAAAGACAAACACAACGAACTACAAACTAGTAAGAACAGTGTACTGGCAGAAAGAGAAGAACTGGATGTTTTGTGGAAGGATCTCAACAAGAAGAAAGAAGAAGTTGAAAATCTGAAGGCAGAGCTGAAGGAACAGAGAGAGGATCTGGACAGAGTGAATGAGATGATGCACAAAGAGAAACTGGACTTGGAGCTGATGAGGTCGGACATCCAGAAACAAAGTGACATGTTGGAACAGGAGAAACAAGATATAAAAGATGAAAAAGACAAGTTGGAAATGACAAAGATAGAGCTACAAAAGAAGACCAGAACATGCAGACAGCCTGTTTGATGAGATAAACAGAGAGAAATCCAACATTAAAGATCTAACTCTTCAGGTTCAGACAGAAAGAGACAAACTTGAAAATGTCATGAACACGATTACCTTAAAAGAAAAAGAACAAGAACTCAAGGAAGACGACATCAAAAGACAAACACAAGAACTACAAACTAGTAAGAACAGTGTACTGGCAGAAAGAGAAGAACTGGATGTTTTGTGGAAGGATCTCAACAAGAAGAAAGAAGAAGTTGAAAAACTGAAGGCAGAGCTGAAGGAACAGAGAGAGGATCTGGACAGAGTGAATGAGATGATGAACAAAGAGAAACTGGACTTGGAGCTGATGAGGTCGGACATCCAGAAACAAAGTGACATGTTGGAACAGGAGAAACAAGATATAAAAGATGAAAAAGACAAGTTGGAAATGACAAAGATAGAGCTACAAAAGAAGACCGAACATGCAGACAGCCTGTTTGATGAGATAAACAGAGAGAAATCCAACATTAAAGATCTAACTCTTCAGGTTCAGACAGAAAGAGACAAACTTGAAAATGTCATGAACACGATTACATTAAAAGAAAAAGAACAAGAACTCAAGGAAGACGACATCAAAAGACAAACACAAGAACTACAAACTAGTAAGAACAGTGTACTGGCAGAAAGAGAAGAACTGGATGTTTTGTGGAAGGATCTCAACAAGAAGAAAGAAGAAGTTGAAAAACTGAAGGCAGAGCTGAAGGAACAGAGAGAGGATCTGGACAGAGTGAATGAGATGATGAACAAAGAGAAACTGGACTTGGAGCTGATGAGGTCGGACATCCAGAAACAAAGTGACATGTTGGAACAGGAGAAACAAGATATAAAAGATGAAAAAGACAAGTTGGAAATGACAAAGATAGAGCTACAAAAGAAGACCGAACATGCAGACAGCCTGTTTGATGAGATAAACAGAGAGAAATCCAACATTAAAGATCTAACTCTTCAGGTTCAGACAGAAAGAGACAAACTTGAAAATGTCATGAACACGATTACCTTAAAAGAAAAAGAACAAGAACTCAAGGAAGACGACATCAAAAGACAAACACAAGAACTACAAACTAGTAAGAACAGTGTACTGGCAGAAAGAGAAGAACTGGATGTTTTGTGGAAGGATCTCAACAAGAAGAAAGAGTTGAAAAACTGGGAGACGGGAGCTGGGAAAAGGGACAGAGAGGATCTTGACAGAGTGAATGAGATGATGAACAAAGAGAAACTGGACTTGGAGCTGATGAGGTCGGACATCCAGAAACAAAGTGACATGTTGGAACAGGAGAAACAAGATATAAAAGATGAAAAAGACAAGTTGGAAATGACAAAGATAGAGCTACAAAAGAAGACCGAACATGAAGACAGCCTGTTTGATGAGATAAACAGAGAGAAATCCAACATTAAAGATCTAACTCTTCAGGTTCAGACAGAAAGAGACAAACTTGAAAATGTCATGAACACGATTACCTTAAAAGAAAAAGAACAAGAACTCAAGGAAGACATCAAAAGACAAACACAAGAACTACAAACTAGTAAGAACAGTGTACTGGCAGAAAGAGAAGAACTGGATGTTTTGTGGAAGGATCTCAACAAGAAGAAAGAAGAAGTTGAGAAACTGAAGGTAGAGCTGAAGGAAGACAGGGAGAATCTGGATGGAGTGAATGAGATGATGAACAAAGAGAAACTGGACTTGGAGCTGATGAGGTCGGACATCCAGAAACAAAGTGACATGTTGGAACAGGAGAAACAAGATATAAAAGATGAAAAAGACAAGTTGGAAATGACAAAGATAGAGCTACAAAAGAAGACCGAACATGCAGACAGCCTGTTTGATGAGATAAACAGAGAGAAATCCAACATTAAAGATCTAACTCTTCAGGTTCAGACAGAAAGAGACAAACTTGAAAATGTCATGAACACGATTACCTTAAAAGAAAAAGAACAAGAACTCAAGGAAGATGACATCAAAAGACAAACACAAGAACTACAAACTAGTAAGAACAGTGTACTGGCAGAAAGAGAAGAACTGGATGTTTTGTGGAAGGATCTCAACAAGAAGAAAGAAGAAGTTGAAAAACTGAAGGCAGAGCTGAAGGAACAGAGAGAGGATCTGGACAGAGTGAATGAGATGATGAACAAAGAGAAACTGGACTTGGAGCTGATGAGGTCGGACATCCAGAAACAAAGTGACATGTTGGAACAGGAGAAACAAGATATAAAAGATGAAAAAGACAAGTTGGAAATGACAAAGATAGAGCTACAAAAGAAGACCGAACATGCAGACAGCCTGTTTGATGAGATAAACAGAGAGAAATCCAACATTAAAGATCTAACTCTTCAGGTTCAGACAGAAAGAGACAAACTTGAAAATGTCATGAACACGATTACCTTAAAAGAAAAAGAACAAGAACTCAAGGAAGACGACATCAAAAGACAAACACAAGAACTACAAACTAGTAAGAACAGTGTACTGGCAGAAAGAGAAGAACTGGATGTTTTGTGGAAGGATCTCAACAAGAAGAAAGAAGAAGTTGAAAAACTGAAGGCAGAGCTGAAGGAACAGAGAGAGGATCTGGACAGAGTGAATGAGATGATGAACAAAGAGAAACTGGACTTGGAGCTGATGAGGTCGGACATCCAGAAACAAAGTGACATGTTGGAACAGGAGAAACAAGATATAAAAGATGAAAAAAAGTTGGAAATGACAAAGATAGAGCTACAAAAGAAGACCGAACATGCAGACAGCCTGTTTGATGAGATAAACAGAGAGAAATCCAACATTAAAGATCTAACTCTTCAGGTTCAGACAGAAAGAGACAAACTTGAAAATGTCATGAACACGATTACCTTAAAAGAAAAAGAACAAGAACTCAAGGAAGACGACATCAAAAGACAAACACAAGAACTACAAACTAGTAAGAACAGTGTACTGGCAGAAAGAGAAGAACTGGATGTTTTGTGGAAGGATCTCAACAAGAAGAAAGAAGAAGTTGAAAATCTGAAGGCAGAGCTGGAGGAACAGAGAGAGGATCTGGACAGAGTGAATGAGATGATGCACAAAGAGAAACTGGACTTGGAGCTGATGAGGTCGGACATCCAGAAACAAAGTGACATGTTGGAACAGGAGAAACAAGATATAAAAGATGAAAAAGACAAGTTGGAAATGACAAAGATAGAGCTACAAAAGAAGACAGAACATGCAGACAGCCTGTTTGATGAGATAAACAGAGAGAAATCCAACATTAAAGATCTAACTCTTCAGGTTCAGACAGAAAGAGACAAACTTGAAAATGTCATGAACACGATTACATTAAAAGAAAAAGAACAAGAACTCAAGGAAGAAGACATCAAAAGACAAACACAAGAACTACAAACTAGTAAGAACAGTGTACTGGCAGAAAGAGAAGAACTGGATGTTTTGTGGAAGGATCTCAACAAGAAGAAAGAAGAAGTTGAGAAACTGAAGGTAGAGCTGAAGGAAGACAGGGAGAATCTGGATGGAGTGAAAAAGATGCTGAACAAGGATCCTGTACTGGCAGAACGAAAAGAACTGGACGTTTTGTGGAAGGATCTCAACAAGAAGATAGAAGAGGTTGAAAAATTGAAGGCAGAGCTGAAGAAACAGAGAGAGGATCTGGACAGAGTGAATGAGATGATGAACAAAGAGAAACTGGACTTGAAGCTGATGAGGTCGGACATCCAGAAACAAAGTGACATGTTGGAACAGGAGAAACAAGATATAAAAGACCAAAAAGACAAGTTGGAAATCACAAAGATAGAGCTACAAAAGAAGAAAGAACATGCAGACAGTATGTTTGATGAGATAAAAAGAGAGAAAACCAACATTAAAGATCTAACCCTTCAGGTTCAGAAAGAAAGAGATAAACTTGAAAATGTCATGAACACGATTACCTTAAAAGAAAAAGAACAAGAACTCAAGGAAGACGACATCAAAAGACAAACACAAGAACTACAAACTAGTAAGAACAGTGTACTGGCTGAAAGAGAAGAACTGGACATTTTGTGGAAGGATCTCAACAAGAAGAAAGAAGAAGTTGAGAAACTGAAGGCAGAGCTGAAGGAACAGAGAGAGGATCTGGACAGAGTGAATGAGATGATGAACAAAGAGAAACTGGACTTGGAGCTGATGAGGTCGGACATCCAGAAACAAAGTGACATGTTGGAACAGGAGAAACAAGATATAAAAGATGAAAAAGACACGTTGGAAATGACAAAGATAGAGCTACAAAAGAAGACCGAACATGCAGACAGCCTGTTTGATGAGATAAACAGAGAGAAATCCAACATTAAAGATCTAACTCTTCAGGTTCAGACAGAAAGAGACAAACTTGAAAATGTCATGAACACGATTAACTTAAAAGAAAAAGAACAAGAACTCAAGGAAGACGACATCAAAAGACAAACACAAGAACTACAAACTAGTAAGAACAGTGTACTGGCAGAAAGAGAAGAACTGGATGTTTTGTGGAAGGATCTCAACAAGAAGAAAGAAGAAGTTGAAAAACTGAAGGCAGAGCTGAAGGAACAGCGAGAGGATCTGGACAGAGTGAATGAGATGATGAACAAAGAGAAACTGGACTTGGAGCTGATGAGGTCGGACATCCAGAAACAAAGTGACATGTTGGAACAGGAGAAACAAGATATAAAAGATGAAAAAGACAAGTTGGAAATGACATAGATAGAGCTACAAAAGAAGACCGAACATGCAGACAGCCTGTTTGATGAGATAAACAGAGAGAAATCCAACATTAAAGATCTAACTCTTCAGGTTCAGACAGAAAGAGACAAAATTGAAAATGTCATGAACACGATTACCTTAAAAGAAAAAGAACAAGAACTCAAGGAAGACGACATCAAAAGACAAACACAAGAACTACAAACTAGTAAGAACAGTGTACTGGCAGAAAGAGAAGAACTGGATGTTTTGTGGAAGGATCTCAACAAGAAGAAAGAAGAAGTTGAGAAACTGAAGGTAGAGCTGAAGGAAGACAGGGAGAATCTGGATGGAGTGAAAAAGATGATGAACAAGGATCCTGTACTGGCAGAACAAAAAGAACTGGACGTTTTGTGGAAGGATCTCAACAAGAAGAAAGAAGAAGTTGAGAAACTGAAGGCAGAGCTGAAGGAACAGAGAGAGGATCTGGACAGAGTGAATGAGATGATGAACAAAGAGAAACTGGACTTGGAGCTGATGAGGTCGGACATCCACAAACAAAGTGACATACTCAATCAAGAGAAACAAGATATAAAAGACGAGAAAGACAAAATGGAAATCACAAAGATAGAGCTACTGAAGAAGAAAGAACATGTAGACAGTCTGTTTGATGAGATAAAAAGAGAGAAAACCAACATTAAATTTCTGAATCTTCAGGTTCAGACAGAAAGAGACAAACTTGAAAATAGCATGAATATGATTACGTTAAAAGAAAAAGAACAAGAGCTAAAGGAAGTCGACATCAAAAGACAAACACAAGAACTACAAACTAGTAAGAACAGTGTACTGGCAGAAAGAGAAGAACTGGACGTTTTGTGGAAGGATCTCAACAAGAAGAAAGAAGAAGTTGATGCAACCATAAGCAGCATCAGTGGAGAGAGAAAACAACTCAATCAAATGAAGATAAGCATTGAGAGGGAGAAAGAAATGCTTTTGAATGAAAAGGACACAATGAAAGGAGAAAGGTCTGAGCTGAAAATGAGAGAAGATCAACTTTTGAATAAGCTTACAAGTGTAATGAACTCCATGGGAAGTCTTAGAGTCAAACTAAAACAGCTACATAAAAATACTCATGAACAATTTAGAAATAAAATGGACAGAATAGAGCAGAGAAATGGAGACATACACCAAATGATCTCAATATTGAAACATAAGTGTGATGAACTTGATAAACAGAAAAATAAGATCACTGATTATTATGACCTGATGCAAAGAGAGAAGAAACATGTGGTGAAAATTAAGTCTGACAAGATGGTACAAACTGAGGTTGTAGCAAAAAAATGGCTGCATGAGCAAGATGTCGAGAAACAGGATTTGAACAAACTTAAAGAGTTTGAACGTGAGAATGTGGATGTTCTTCAGTCAGATTTCACAATCCAGACTGAAGAATTTCAACATCAGTGGAAGTTAGAGGAAGATAAATGTGATCTTGGAAGAAAAGGTAAACACTTGACAACTGAGAGGGAAGGCCTGCTGATGGTAGCCGAGGGTGAAGAAGTGGAAAATGAACAGAAACAGAAGCTTGCAACACTGTCTGAGTTTGCAGCAGAGCAAAATGATTTTACGGATGGGAAAATGTCAAAAAGAGATTGTTTGCGAAACATGTGGAAGGACACTAAAATGGAACGGAAGGAGATTGATCAGATAAAGCGCAAGGGTCATGAGATAAAAAACAACCTGGAGAAAAGACTAAAGGTCATCAATCAGTTTGTTAAGAGAACATGGTTACAGAAAGAAAAGGAACCATTGGAGAAGACAAACCTGGAGCAAGGACTAAGTAAGAACACAACATCTCAAAGTGAATGCGAGAGAGACCGCAAAACTCTTGATGAAAAATACACAGAGCTCCAACAACTTAAGGTTCAGATGCTCAGTGAGATTGAGAAACTCCACATAAAAGAAAAAGTGTCTAGGACACTGACAACTAGTGACAAAGCTAATCAAACATTCAATGTGGATACAACCACAGGGGATGTAACAGTGCAGGTAACAGAACAAGCTTCTACCAAAACTTATCAAGAGCAGATGAAGGTAGAAGAAACTGAAGCAGCTCCAGAGACCACCAGTGGACTCCTCTGTCAGCTCCGGCATTACTGCTATCGCTGCTGCTGCCCTTGCTGTGCCTGCTGTAAACAAGTATGCCCAGAGGAGAAATGAGAGACATGTCTATTTTAGGTCTGTTTCTGGCATAAATTTTAAATACAATATTTCTACTTAAACAACTATTTGACTTAACCTCTTATAATACAAAGAAAACACAGAAACATTGTGAAACAAGTTATTTTAGTTCATCAGGTATGTGTCACAGTGTCTGGAAACAATTATGTTTTGGTAGTGCAGATACCTAAAAAATAAAAAATTACCAGCATGATGTTAAGTTTCCTAATTTGTAAGAATTGCTTAAGTGAAATCAAACTATTCTTTTGAGACTTTTTTTTAAACCATCATGAGTACTAGCAAAAAGTAATCAGATCAGAGTGCAAAATGTGTGAGGCTTGTGTGTCTTGAAAAATGTTTTTTTTCTGGCTGTTGCACCATATTTTGCATATGTAAAACTATTTTTTCATTAGCAAAATAACATTTAATAGTGTACCGAACCATTTTAAGAGTGAATGCTTAATTTTCAGTTTGCTATTCCTGATTAAAACCATGTATTCCAATATTAAACATAATGTATTAAACTTAAGAATCCACTTAATTACAGAGAATCTTAAATATTTAAGAACTGACCTTATCAAATTGAGTTCATTTTTTAATGTTTTTGTTGTATTTGGTTTGTTTTTCTTGCACTCCTTTTAAAGTATTAATTTGTTTACTTTGTTCTGTTACAGTTATTTAAGAAAACTAAATAAAGTATTCACAATGTAAAAAAATAAAATAAAAATTGAAACAACTAATAAGAAAGCATACATTTGTTCCACCTGGGAAAGTTCTGTGGAATGACAGCTCTATATACATTTATGCTTAAATGTAAAAACATAAATGCAAGTGTTAAATCATTTATTTCTTTGAACAAAAACCTTTCTTTGACAAATAAAATTATCCATTATCCAATCATAATTTCCTCCTTTTAAGAGTCTGCTTAGAGACGCAGTGGCGTTCACTAATCATATCTTGTATGTGTGGTGTTTTGCAGTCAATAATCAAGTTGTGAATGCATTGGTGCTTCCCACCATCACATGACTTCCCCCAGGAGTCGACCACCACAAATGAATTCTCTACTTGTAAAAAACACAGTTCAGTGTAGATAATGTTATGAATCTTTCCTAAATCATGGTTAGTAAAAATATCTTGTAGTTTAGGCTCGCTGGGCTCAGAAATGCTTCCAAACTTAGCAGAGCAGCCTGAAAGTATGCACATAAATTTTAAAGGTTGCAGATCACAGCAAATCACTTAAAATACATCGTATAGACATCTATCTTCTACTTTGTGTGTGTTAGCAATTGCATACTGTGTATACTTTGTACATGTTGATTGGAGAGCAGCCAGGGCACACATCTTTCATTGTATAGAAATGCACTGGTGGCATTTTAATGCATATGACAAAAAATGTCTTGAAGGAATTGAATTCCTTGAGGTCTCCTCCAGTGATAGCTACTTTTCAGATCACAGACTGCAAACTCACCACCTGGTCTCTGGTCTACTTTTGTGCCAGGGCTGGCACCCCAGGCTTCAGAGGCAGCTGTGACACCGTCTTACAGCATGCATGCGTATCTGCATTTGTAGAACAGCCAATAGGAATGCGCCATCTCTCTGAAATGACCTGTGATTGGCCAAAGTCTTCCGTCATGGGCTAGATTTTCTAAAGCCTCAAAAACAGAGCCAAGAGGAGGGGCAAAAGTATTACAGGTTATTATGGAATTTTTGCCCAATGATGCCAAAAAATATACTGCCTACCCCACCTTTAAGACTGTCTTTTCCTTCAAATCCCTCCTTAGAACTTAAGTTTTATAAATACTTGACAACATTACCACCTACTGGGGAAAGTTGTGAACTGGCAGTAAGTGAGCTTTTTATTAAATCTCTAATACTGAGCTTAATTTTACCTGTCCTGTGAACTATCACAGTGGTTGCTGTGCAAAATCATGCAAATTTAAGTTTTCATGGTCCACATGTTGCACAGGCAAACCAGTACCCAAGGACCCAAACAGATCCTGGAAAAGAGCCCTGTCTCATCTTCCCATCCCAGAAATCCAGCATGGATAGAAAAGGAGAAAGTCCATTTATTCTTTAAGTCTCAGCTTTCTAGTCCCATTTTACCATATACACCCTCTCACTGATGGGTTTGCACACTCATTGATACTGCCAGTCAGGCCTGCTGTGTGTCTTGCTCATACCCAGGACAAAATGATCTTCAAAGGCCACCGACAAATTATTCCAGCAGATTATTTAAAGGTTAGAGGGCCCTAACCCTAACCTCCCTTGACCCAGGGTCCAGGCCAACTGACAGTGGGGATGAATGGACAATGGACTTCTGCAGTATGAAAGGTTTTCTAAGGATGATTAGTTGCCGATTGAAGCGTCATACCTATTTCTGTACTGTGGTTTGCATGAAAGTGGAACAAATTTAAAGAACCCTTTCATTTTTCCTTATAACATAAAATGCATTCATAAATAAAAGGTTAAAAACAATACAGTAAAAGCTTGAAATGAATACAACATGTCAGTATTAGGGCAATGCTACATACATTGGGCCTTCAAGAGTTTGGATAATAATGTTCATTGAATGAAAGATTTTACAGAATAACGTCTTGCAATACATTATGGTCTACAAATGCAGTCATTCAAAAGGCATCAAATCATTTCTATCAATTTTCTATCTACTTATCAACAAAAAGAGAACATACTTAAAATGTAGAAATGGCACTTAGTGTTTTCTTTAGTAAATTGTTTAACAACTTTATACTATCTATTATTTCTGTCAATCACATCAAACCAAAAGATTGGTTTACGTTTTTTCCTCCTAGACCTCATTAAAATGCTGTTTTCCATCATTTATGATTGTGTCTAACACAATTTTACCAATGGCAGTTTCAGAAAACACACCGATACTAATTATTTAGGTCTTCAAAAGACAATAAATCTCAAAAATGGGAAGCTGACAGTAAAGTGAGACGCACTTGTTCTTTCAATAAAACGAACTGATACATGATTTGCATGCATGCATTGCAAGCATAATCTTTGAACCTAGTTTTATAGTTCAACATAATGTGTCTGGGCTGAAAAAAATGAATATTAATGAATATTAGTGAATATTAATAAGCAATATTATTTAATAATAAATAACCTACCTACAGTTTTAAAGTTGTTTTAAAAACTATATTTTTAAAGCATGTATTCATACACATTACCTTAAATATTATCTTAAAAAAACTGAGGAGAAAATGAAAAAGTAGTTTACTGTACTTTTCAGCGTTTCATCTGGGAGGTATCTAATGCTTGTACAGCCAAACAACAGGATGAAAGACACAATCTAATAGATGTGTTCATGCGTCAGAGCAGATTTATTATTTAAGGTTGTGTTTGAGAGCATGAGAAGAGAGTCCATTTCTTTTGCCATATACTTGATTGTGACTTTTGTGTCCCACATCTACAATCTAGATATAATTAATTAAACCTCTGTAAGCAATTGCATGTTTGAGGTCAAAACTCCAGCAACACTGGTAGTATAAAGAACAACTTTATTGTCAGACCAACGCGTTTTGGCGTGAAGGCTACAAGCCTTCTCCATGCATCTTGGAAGTAGGTGAAATTGTGCCAGAAATCCCTACTCACCAAATGCATGTTTACAAGCTAATATATCACATATCATCATTCATTCACTAATCCATTAAGTAAAACTACAGTGTGCAATGTCTGCATCCACAGTCCTGTCAGGCAGGATGTACCATGTGATCATGAGCAAGTATAGATGATCAGTTTGACACATGCCTGTACCAGATGATCATTCGACACATCCACAGTCATGTCTATTGTAGTACAGGCTTTGTAGTTGAGCCAAATCTCAAAATGCCACATATGGAGGTCCAATGGACAACTGTATGTGCACTAAGAATGTGAACATTCAGTATGTGACATGAACCAGTCATTAAACTAGAACACAGTTGATCTGACTAATCATATGTTAGTGGCACAGTCATGAATTCCCAGTCAAATAGTATGAATAAAAATCATATATTCTCAATTTTGCAAAAGAGTTGAGATTGCCAGGGGGTGCTGTCTTATCTAACCTGAACTGCTACATATGCTTTAATTACAACATTTTACAATTGCTTTGGCTAAATGCGATATATGGCCTCAAAATCTCAAATAACACACAAAAAATACAGACAAAACATCTGTATCAAAACGTCATTCATCACACAGTAGGTTTATCTAAGCATCACTAAAAATCGTTATGTTTAACACTGAATTTGATTCATTATTGATTTTAAAATAGAATACTGATTATCAAATAATTCTGTCAAACAGTAACTAATTATCATCTGCAGTGGTCATTTCACCAAGAGTGAAAAACAATGAAAAACTAAATGTGCAGTTTATGCAGAAGTCAGCATTTGAAATGACACAGAGTAAGAACGAATTTAGAAAATGTGGACTGTATTTATTGAATATGCTGTATTACTGTAAATATAGATGAATTAAGTCTAGATTCTGATTGTATTGCAAATCCACATTCATACAAGATAAAGTGATGATTGTGACTGTTCTGTTTACTGTTTCAGTTGTGTATCCACCACAACGTTGTTTTTTATTCAATAAATCAAACCTTTATATATTTACATCACCTGTAAGTTTACTGTAATTATCTAAACATAACTACAGTTAAGTTGCAATGCTGTTCACCAGGGTAAATATGTTAGAATAAGGAGAAATGCTTGAAAACACACGTTGCATTGATTCAGTGATCTGTACACTTAGTAATAAGGATTGAAACTTGTGCTGATATGAGGTGTTTGTATTCTGAGGACTGTGATGTAATGTTTTGCACACAGCATTTTGTGTTTTAAGGGTCATATTTAGAAAGTCAGATTGGTGGTCTTTAGTGAAAACTGAGACAAAGCAATTGTGAAGTACTGTGATAACTACTCAAAGCTTATCAGCCCCTATGTGAGTGAATTTTTCTTCAATCAAACTCTTAGAAGCAACACATCAAAGCAAAAGACTCTTATCAGCCTATAAATGCTGGGAATCTCCACAACAGACCTGAGTGGTGATGACAACAGTACATGACTCTTGTTTTCTATTTCTCTGTACACGTTTCAGTTGTCTTACTGCTTCTTGTCACATACTGGACATATTGAACATCCATTACTGACTGTGAATATGACCACCTGAATGACAGGGCTGTCCACAGAAGGCAAAAATACAAATGAAAAATGGACTCTTGAAATGAGCAAATCCCTGACCAAAAGGTAGGAAAATATATCAATCATGTTCAACTTTAAATCATGTCTGCAAATGAAAAAAAAATCATCATTCTACCCTTTCAACTAGTCATATTCAGTTTTACATGACATTTACACAATTCAAACAAAACCCATGCTCTCCTGTATTGCTAGGTCCACATGTTAAATGTCTTCTTCCCCAGGAAGCTAGAGGAAATAGTTGTTATGCATTGAGCTCTCTGGCAACATAGTGAGATCACTTAAGTTCTTGTCCATGACTGCTTGTCGGCGTCCCTGTTCAGGGACAGACCTGGTAAAAGAAACAGAGAGGGAGGTGGACATGGGGTCCAGAGTACCATCAGCATGCTCTCTTTCTTCTGTGTCTGGCGAGGGGGCAAACAGCGGAGAGGGTGGTGATGTTCCATCATCTATGTTGTGTAAAGACACCACCTGCGGTGGGCTGCTTTGTGTCTTAGTGGTTCTTATGTTGTTATCCTTCTCTTTGTCTTCCTCACTTCTAGTCTTGCACTGCTGGTGGCTGCTGCTGAGCGCTTTCATTTGATTTAAGTCTAAGTTGGGATAGGAGCCTGACTCCGTCATGGCCTGAAGGAGTTTGTCGAGGCTGTCTGAGCCTTCGTTGCACCCCTTCTGGCTGGCCTGGGCTACCTGGCACAGGAGATGGGTGTGCTGACGGAGCTGGGCAATTTCTCTCTCGGTGGCGGTGTTCTGCTTCAGCAGCTCCTTGGTGCTTAGCGTGATGGCCAGCAGGCCTGACTGATTCAGGATCTCAGCTGTGTTGAGGAAACGGCGATGGCGTGTAGACGAGCTGTCCGGAGCCACATGATATGGGCTCTGAGCCGTGGAAGAAGAGGGAGATGAAGAAGGAGGAGAGGAGGATGAGGGGGAGTCAGAGGAAGAAGGCGATGAGGGTGTCTGGGAGCTGGAGACGGAGGGTGAGCCCATGCTATCAGAGCCCGAGCTTTGTTGGCAGTGGTGGGACTTGTTTTGGGTGGTGGAGGAGGCATGGCTGGGCAGCGGGCAGTGAGATGAGCTGGAGAAGGAGCTGTGCCCTCCTCTGCCTTTATACTGGGAGTGGGAATGGACTCTACCCTCTTTGTGATGCAGCTGCTGGGGCTTCAGGAGGTGGCTGGTGGTAGATACAGCCTCCCTCTTCTCTTCCTCAATGCACACTCTCTTGCTCTGGCTCTGGCCTTCACTGAAACTCTCCTTAACCCCCTCTACCCAAGTGGAACCCTTGCCCTCATGGCTTTCCTTCCTGGGGTGTGGGGCGATACGAGGGTAAGAATTCAGGATGGGCAGGTATGAGTTCTTGCTGCTGTGGTTCTGGTTACTGCGGCTGCCTCCTTTCTTAACTTGACCTTCTGGTGCAACTAGACTGGATGAATTCGTCATGGTAGAGGAGGAAGGGGCAGGCATTGCTGGCTGTTGGATCAGTAAGAGCTGGGTGGGTGCTTTGGCATTGGTAAGGCTGTGCCAACCTCCACCCCACGCCAGTGGGCCATGCAGAAGCTTCTCCGGTCTGGACTGTACCACCAGGAGGTTGTGAGCAGGGTTTTATATGAGCAGCAATTAGAGACCAGAGTAAAGGAAAGAGTGAAAAAAGGGGAGGAGGTTAAAGTCACAAAGAGATAAAGAGATAAACAGATTAATGAGGCAACTGAGACAATCTTTAATTTTACTAATCATTCTAACAACTTTGATTTGCCCCAATTATTAATTGCATTGTAGTCATTTAACTATTGATATGCATTCCAAATGAACTGGAGTTACTATCACAATAGCACCTGTATAATATAGTAAAATAAATCAACATCTCTATATTATATATATATATATATATTATATAATATATATAGATAGATAGATACTAATTTTATATTAGAAATGGATCACATGACTCTAAGTGTAATGTGAAAGGCGTAGCTCGTACTGACAAACCCACAGAGAATTATCACCAACTCTGCAGTTTCCTTCAGCGCTACAGAGCTTTTTAGTGTATTCCAGCTCATTGATTTGGTTTTACGGCCTGCAACTTTTCTGTTTTGGTTCACTCTCACCGGTCTCATCAGCATCGTTTCCAGCAGTGACAGGCAGCTGTTTTCAGTGAAAAAGCTTAGACACAGTTACCGACTAGCTGATGAAGACAGTATATAGCATATAGAAGCTAAAGAGACGATATTTTTCTGAGGAGTTGGTGGAGACCAAAACGGAGCTAAAAGGAGTGAATATTGGACTTAATTCATCGGGTGGACACAAATACGAATCCAAATAAATAAAGTTGCTCTATGTCTGCTAAATAGGCAACTGCTTGATAGTACACGTTCACCATATCTTTACGAGGTGATTATATGTCAATGTTGTGTTTACAACTTGTGTCTGCTGCCCCCAACACTACTTTAGCAATTTTTACAAGGCACTGTATTAGATATGAAACAAATAGTCCATGCACTGATCAGTCCATCAACTATTTTGATTATTGATTCATTGTTTGAGTCATTTTACCAAAATATCAAACATTCTCTCATTCCTGCTTCTTTAATGTGAGAATTTGCTGCTTTTCTCTGTTTTATATCACAGTAAACTGAATATCTTTGGGTTTTGGACTGTTGATCAGACAACAAAACATATGAAGTGCAAACCTGCCCAGACTCTCAGAAACTGTGATGAACATTTTTGATTTTTTTTTTCTTAACTTTAATAGACCAAATAATTAATTAAGACTAAGATTAATCCAATTAGAAAATAATCATTAGATTGATCAACAATGAAGATCATTGTTAGTTGCAGCCCTATATATTCCAGGACTATTGGACTGAAATATATTGTACAGGTGTTTATGCCCACTCCCAGGAGTTTGTTAGCTACATGTGTTATATTAAGTAGTTATACATAGTTAATATAGTGGCTTTGAAAAAGAACAGTTAGTCAATTAAAAAATGAATTACTGTTGATCTGTTGACAACTAATAAAAGAAACTGTTAAGACACACTTGAATAATCAATTAACTGAATGTACTGTGTGTAAAAAGGGTTACCCATTCCTTAATAAATAGTACTTGAATCTCTTGAAGCAAGTTGTTATGTGTAACTGAATATCTCACCGGCTTGACCACCAGGTTTTTGATGATGTAAATGGGGGTGAGCTCCTCATAGGGAGGCATGTTGTGGCCTGCAGCATTCACACTGTTGTCATTTATGTTTTTGCTGCTTTCCCAGTGAGGTTCACTCACACTGCTGCGCTGGTCATCTACATCAGTGTGCACAGAGTCTGAGCCAGCCTCTGAGGGGGAGGGAGAACCAAGAGTAAGAGGAGGCAGCGAGGATATGGGAAAGATATATAACATGTAGGAGAAACAAAGCATAACCAAGAAATTAAATGACATTTTTCTTTCTTTTAATATTTTCATTTAATTGTCCAGTAATGGTTGTACATACATTTTTCAGTTACAGATAGGTGTGCTGTCTGCATGGAGAAGAAATAGTGCATATTATGAACAGGTGTATAATGAGATTTACAAACGTAAATAAGGTTTCATGAAGTGTAAAAAAAAGTACACTTGTGCCTGTGTACAAGCAATCTCATCTTGTAGATACAAACACACACAGATCGTTTTTGTACTGTTTTTCCATGGGAAGGGCATTGCCAACATCATGGCTAGTGTGAGGTCAGTGAAGTTCTCTTCTTACATCCGTGGTATCAATAGGATGAGACTGACAAATGCATGAACCAAGATCTGGGAATCACAGTAACGGGCATGTGAGAATATGTAGCCTATTTACACATGTGAATTTCTCACCACTTCACAGGGAAAACCGTGCAGAAACGATCTGTGTGTCTATGTGGGTTTATTTCTACAGGATGAGACTGACTAATGCACAAATGAAGGTCAGTTCTCACAACACCAGCATTGTGAATTACTGCACAGAAATGTACAAATGTGAATGTTGTTTGTTGTGCACAGATATTCAGGAACAAGCATACAAATGATCTTTCACTTAACAATACATTTGTAAATCTCATAAAACGTGTAAATAATATGCATATGTTTTCTTTCCAGAAGTCTGCCTTAAAAACTGTTAGTGTGAGTTCACTGTAGAATTGTATCGTCTCATGGTAGTCTAAATGTTGGTTCAGACACTTTACCACCTTGATGTGAATACAATTGAGAAAAACATGTAAATGTGTCATTTGTTAGTATAAACTGCAGCCTTTACAGACAAAAGACTGATTATCAACAATGGTGGCCCAAAGCTAAGAGGAGGGGTCTTGTGGTCAGACAGTTGCTGGTTCAATCCCCAGACCAGCTGGGTAAATCTGGGTGAGGAAAGTAAAAGAGCAGCTGTCTCGGTGATGGAAATGTATGTGCATTACCACCACTGAGGTGCATTCAACCCCCAACTGCTCCAGTGGAGCTGCTCAGCTGACCTCAGCTGCTCAGAAAAGCTCACCTGAGTACCCTGAGTCTTTTTCGGAGTCCTTTTCTGAATCACAGCGCAGCATGCGGTTGCTCATGTCACCCATTCCAAATTGATCCCTGTGGGCACCACCCTGGGATGCCCACAGGGTGGCACTGTTACTCTTATCCTTGGCAGTCTTTGAGGTGCAACGGGTGGCCCGCTCCCCAAATTGCCCCTTTTCCTTTGGCATTCCAGACCTCTAAAAATGAAAGCAAACAATCGAATGTTTACTGCGAGATACACAGCATTGGATATTAAAGACACAGATTATTGATTAATTAAGATTAAGATTAAGATTAACTTTATTGTCCCACAAAGTGGGAAATTTGGCTGGGCTTTCACCCATGCTGCAGCCGTAAAAGACAGACATTCCAAATACAAAAACATGCAAAGACATTAGTACATGAAAAACATAAAAAACATACAGCATAATAATTTACTAAATAAAGTACAGTACAAAACATAAAAACAAAGGTCTGCGCCCATTCCTTTAATAATAGCTTACCTTATCTGCCGCTATTTAAAAGTTTTATTGACACCAGGATAAATTTTAAATCTATTTAATCTACAACAAGGGACTTTGAACCTCCTCCCAGAGGGTAGTAGCTGATACTCAGCGTGTAGAACATGGGTTGGGTCGGTAACTATCGTATTGGCTTGCCTTAGGGTAGCCTGTTCATAAGTACACTGCAAAGATGACTGCTGTCTTACCCCTATAATTTTCCATGCAGTCTGCATCAATCGGACCATGTGATGCCGTATTGTTTTTTGTCTTATACTGCTGGGGGTAAAGTTTATCAGGTTGTGGCTAAGCATTTTTGCACAAGCTAAAAATATCAGAATAATGATCATAATACCACATTAACACAACAGAATCATTAACCTGGAAACATCTAATCACATGGGGACCAAATATAATCTGTGTATAATCTATGTTGAGTGGGTCTGTGTCTTCAATTTCATGATCCCTCAAGATGATCACCTAAACTCCTGTAGAGGTCAAACACACACACAAACACACTCTTTTGCATACACACGCGCACACACACTCACACACTTTTTAGTTAAGTACATTTAGTTAGATTACCTGTTGTGTTTTACCTTTATTATCATTTGTTAAATAAATGCTTTTGAATATACATTCTGGTCTATTTAATGTTGTACAAGAGTGAATTCTGCCAATCTCAACTATTCAGAACTCCAAAACCCTTCAACCTTTACTAGTTACTGATATTGTTATTTTGGTGGTAGTTATTAATTTAATTATTAAAAAATGAAGTGCTCTGACACACCTGCTGTGGGCGACTCAGACACCCTTCTTTAGCTGCGGTTTAGCTGAACTTATGCTCGTTTTGACACAGCAATCCGGTTTTAAATTCCTGCAAGTTCCGGATTAGCTGGATCCACTCTAAACTGCAGCTAAGCTAGTCAAGTGACAGATCAGCATCTCCATTGCGTCTCCATATGAATCATGTTTTTTATTTGAAATTATGTATAGATGACAGTTTTTGTGTTAATGACAATGTGACAGATTTGAGTTGCAGTATTAAACAAAACAGTTACACTAATGATGTTTTGAATAAAGCAAGTTAATGCAATATTTCTTTTAACACAATTTTTTGGGGGGGTCATTTTAGCCATTATTAATGGCAGATAGTAGAAATAGACAACACCAATCATTGGTCAGAGGGACGTTGCAATTATATGGTATGTGTTTTTACCACTTGGCTAATTGATGCATTAATTAGTGTGTATTACAGCAATGTCATTACTTACATATATATATATATATATATATATATACACACATATACATATATGTATATATACACAGAGCTCTGTTGTTCCTACTCTGATTTGTACTCTCAATGAAATCTACAGTACAGCATTAAAAATGGTTAGGAATTTGGTAAGATAGCAGATTATCCTACAAAACTCACGTTGAACACCTCGCTCAAAAACAAACAACTTGAACTGGATTCTTACACTTCTTATACTGGAACAGAGCTTGTTTCTCCTTTCAAAACAGAAAAGTCATTGCCCTATACTGTCTACACTGGATTATGGAGATATCATGATCATGCTGCTGCCATTAAACCACTGGATGCCATTTCATTCATTACTGCAGACAGCTGTCACACTAACAACTGGGAGTTCTATGAAAAGGTCAGAGGTCATCACTGACATGTAGAGGGCATCAGCATACCTTTGTTTTCATTAATATGGCCTTGCTATCAAAGTTGCTGAGACATTTAACATCCTTAGTTGAGTTCAAAGCTAATAAGAGAACAGATCACAGTACAGGTTCACGTCAAAAGTTCCTAATATGACCTCTGGTACTGGTTCAACATACTCAATATGTGGATGCTGTAGTGTTGACATGGCGCTTTCAGTCCAATGTGTTACAATCAAATGTGCACAGAAAACAAGTTTAGCTTCTTAAAACACTACAGTTTAAATAGCACTCACATCAGTTTACTACCTTGCAGTCCTAAATGACAGGTGAGGAAAGGCATACTTAGCAGGCAGTGAGGACTGCAGTGAGAAACTGCAAAGACTGTCTGCATTCAGGGGTAAAAAGCATACTGTGTTTCCTGAATATAATAGTTGAAAAATGGGACAAGTTTGGGTGATTTATTTTAAATAAAATCAAACAAATCTGACTTTTGGCAAGGTATTCTATTTCATATCCTGTTGAAAACTAACTACAGAAATCCTTAAACAAACAAACAAAAAAAATGAACATACTCCACATTATTATAGTGATATCTTGCAGCTAAAACTTTCATTAAGGTCATTATGAACTCTACTGAGTAGCACTTCTAAGCCCCAGTAGGAACAGGAATATGGCCGTGTATTTTTTGTAAATTTGAATAAGAAACACTTTGTATTTGACACCACAATGCGCTCTGTGATGGGGTTTAAATAAACAACATGCTATAGGTTAAAGACAGCCAGCCCATTCATGAGAGTGGTGGTGTTTGTCATGTGTTTTGCCTCAGCCTCCTGTGTAAACATGACAGCATACACATGCGGATGAGGCTGCAGCAGGAGAAACTTGATAAGATGGTCCTGGGCAGACTGTACAGTCCCACCCCCAACACTGTTATGTAATACGCTGCTGCTGCTGCTGCTCTGTGAAAAAAATAAGCCTGCTGTAAATCCACATGGCAACTCCCCATTCACCGTCTGTATGACATTCATAATACACATTCTAAACATTTTAAGCCTGTAATAACAGTACAACAGAACAGCTGACCATGGCATATTATTAAAATGCATGCAAAATAGGCTCATGCTGGAACATTAGGTCACTGGACAAAAGTTTAAACACTTTGAAGCTCGAGGTACAAGCAGTTTACTCACCTGTCAGTATTTTATCCACAGGACAGGAAAACAGAGCATTTCCACACCCAGAGAGGCAATACCTTCCTCCTGTCCTGACTTTAGAAATCCATCCTGGACAAAAGAAACATAATGTGTGTGTGTGTGTGCGCGTGCGTGAGTGTGTGTGTATATATACATATATGTGTATATGTATATATCTTCACCAAAGAAATAAAACAAAAACTAAGAAATTGTTGAACTGGCACATGGTGAAGCTGTCCACTAGAGTGTCCTCCCTGGTCTTGGAAACGCGGCCAGTTTGATCATGTACTAAAAGCATCCATGATGTTCATTTTCGTAACCACGCCCCCACAATCTAAATAATAATGAGCGTGTCAGTGCTCGGCGGTGACGTAACGGTAGCGGTTTGGCCAATCCCGTGCCGAGACACGTGTTTAGGTGGTGACGTCAGACAGTCCACGTGAGGGATTTGATACTTGCATGGCGCATTTAACTGCTGTTGTAAATATTAAAGCTAGACGGTGTGTTGCCAATGGAGAAAGTGATAAACTCGACCGGATAAGATGAAGGTGTTTTTGATATTCAAATACAAAATGGTTTCAAACATTTCAGTAGAAATATTTAACAAATTGCCACCCTTAGCATTTAAATGTGTTTTAAAGTAATTTCAAAAAAAGATGATGGATGATGAAATCTCCCAGAGTTAACATTTGGTTTTAAATAATTCAGTCATTGGCTTCATGGGTTAGGGCCTGTGCAAAATGAATTTTGTTCTATCAAATCCATGCGGAACCCTAAAGGGGAGGTTACAAGGAGCTGGTAGCCTAATGGCAGCATTGGTACCTGTGTGTGCATGCTGATACAGGTCTGCTATTAACTTACCTCAGTGGCAAGTGAGGTCTCATGGCCTCAACACTGAGAATAATGAAACAACAGTATCTTTTTTAACATTGTAAATGTAAATGTTCGGCTTGTGTTTTAGAAAACGGACAGTTGTTTCGTTTCGTAAACTATCCAGCAGTTGGAATTAATGCGTCTTTGACCTAATTTAAACGCCGTTAATCATAAAACAAAATCACCACTCACACTGCCAATCATGTCAAAGTTTAAACAGCAGCTTCCAACTTTCTATTGTGATATACTTATTATATATGTGACATTTTGGCATTCAAATATAGACCAGTTCCAGTCAGGACCATTTTGTTTTGCAGGAGCACTGTACTGGTTTAAAATGACAATTGATTTTACTGAAGTGGTGTGGAATAAGCTACAGTATAGCCTGTGATTCGCAGATGTTGCCGCAGCATAGGAGGACCCAAAACTGCAAGAGGGGACATGGGCTCTCTGACGCCGCATTCATGGACAGACGGAAAAACACATTTTACTAGAAACTAATCATAACGGTTTAAAGACTACCCTACCATACTATAAAGTATTTTGTAGCCTTCGTGTGGTAGCAAATTGTGACTAGGCCAAATATCACCCACAGCACCAGTAGCCTACCTGATAATGTGATACATCCCAACTTCCCAAGCGTTCTAAACTACTATATTTACAAGGGGATGGCCCAGCAATTAATGATAAATTACGTTATACACAATCAGTAGTTTTGGCCAATTTGTTGGTCACTAAGTGCAGGACATTTGCTGGGTTTTATTTCCCGTACAAAGCGAACGCCTCACCCACTATTGTATGTATTTGCTGTGGAACAGCTGGTCAGTGCCTCAAAAACTACAATAGCATGTTCCAAGACTCCCATTGTTCTTCCGTATTCCCATAGGACCTGAACGCAGCGTTGGAGACAGCGGATGTGTGCGACAACATGTGAGGCATGCGGGTGGAGGTGTGGTCGCTCCCCGGCAGCACATGTTCCCTGATGGGGGAGTGTTGAAAAGCACCGTGAGGCTCCCGTGTGTCTGGATAAGAGCACATAGCAGGTCCACAGTGTCTGACAAACGCAGGAGAGACAGAGGGAAACACAGCGTTACCTGGTTATGTAACCGCAATTCTATCAGCCTCTGAACACGGCATAACGTAAAAGGTCTCACACTTTCTCTGTGTGGACATTTATTAGGCTAGCCTACTTTGGTTGTGTTTAGGCCTACAGGGTTACCGATCTTCACTCTTACCGTGGATGTAATCAGGTCCGCATGTGTCTTCATGAATCCAGCCCACAAGCTTTGGATAAACACTGAACACTGGGGAGTGGAGGGCTGCACATGAATGTTAAAGGATCAGGGTTTATAACGTTTTTCATTTTGTCAGAAATGTTAATTCCCTGACATTGTAGATTTTGTAATTAGGCCTGGCCTACACTTTTTCTGTTTTGATGCACTGTAAAATAGGTGACCTGTTTCCATTTGCAAAACCAAGCTGGAAATGATGTCACAACGTTGGACAACTGTTGTCCCTCTTTCATGTTTATGACTGTTCTCATTAAGTGTCATTCGGTCAGTTATTTCATTTTTTATGCAAAGTTGACACTGTTTGGGATGTCTTTAGTTTGTTTGACAACTTGACATTAACCAAGACAACATAAAGTGTCATAAACATGCCATAGCAGGCCTAATGATCAGACTTAAAGAAACTATTTAGCTTTATGTGTTAACATTAAACTGTCATGTGTGGTTGGTTTTGACATTGGCTGTCATGTGACCATTGTAATTGTGTCATGAATATTTTCCTTGACTTCAACTACAGTGGTACAATTTGGACTAGTCATTCAAATGCCATTAAGTGTTATTACACTGTCAAATGCTTTTTTTTTTTTTTTACTGGTGTCATGAATAATTCCATCGACCTCAACTACAGTGGTCATTGTCATTATAACAGTATCAACTGCAGTTGTAACATCTTCATAAATTTTAACATGAAGCATTTTGGCACCTGTGATGTGGAGATTGGGAAATACCTTAACAAAAGTAGTAGATAAGTCAAGAGATAGTTTTCCTTTATTGTATTTGCACACCAAATGTTTCATAAAAAATATATACGTATGTCCTCAAATAGAAGGTTCCAGAAGATGAGATAGACACTTTCATAATTTCATACTTCTTAAAAAACAGATGAATAGTTGTTAGAGGATGATACTATTCAAATCAGTCTTCAAATAAATAATTAAAAGAAGAAAAGTTTACCTTTATATTCTATCAGTTCTGGAGACAGTACAGTGGGGGGTTGAGCTGTGCAGAGAGTAGACATGTCATTTGAGTTATCAGGTGGGCAGAGTTAGTTGTTATGTTATATTTTGTATTAATAAAAGCACACTGTTATAAAAATGTTTTGTTTATTTAATACCAATGTTTGTGACTCAGGAAAAGTATTGCTACTGTTTGACATAGTATATCCTTTAACAGACGGAATGATTTCTAGATAATTATGAAGGTTGGTTTAAGAGAAGGCTGTTCTTGCGTGTAATGTTTGAGCATTCACATTAATGCTATATTGAAGAATGGAATTTACTACACATATTCAGAAACATAATTTGCTTCAAATGTTAGTCATATTAATCGTGTAACCATTCAGAAAAGCCTGCATTAAAAACATTTTTAACAG
The DNA here is from genome assembly GCA_008360985.2 of Macquaria ambigua. Taxonomy (NCBI): domain Eukaryota; kingdom Metazoa; phylum Chordata; class Actinopteri; order Centrarchiformes; family Percichthyidae; genus Macquaria; species Macquaria ambigua. The sequence goes on along the minus strand of VMKM01002176.1, from coordinate 54,807 downwards.
AGTTTTAACAAAGTATTTCCTAAGCTTAAGGAAGTGCTCCAACATTGATGAAATTGAATACTGGTGAATTTTACGATATTTTCAGAAAATGGAATAAACGTGACAGTCTGAACTTCAGCAGTCTAGGTTTTCAAGAATGTAGATGTCGTTTCAATGTAGACACACGTGAGGTCGCTACTCTGTCTGGTTCGTGGAGCCATGCTCTGTCTGGTAAAGGAGCGACGAGGAAGACGAAGTCAAGTGACGTACTTCCTGTCCTACATCCTGTCCAGCCGCCCAAATTTAAAGTGGCGCGACACATGGAGGTCCGGATCAGAGACAGGGGCTGTTGGGTTATAGAAACTAGGCAGTTACTGATGCAATGAAACGAATATTACAAGGACTTCTAAAAAATATTAGGCGTTCTGATACCAGGACGAACAAACTTCAATTCAGTTTTATTATAGCGCCAAATCATAACAGAAGTTATCTCAGGGCACTTTTCATATAGAGCAGGTCTAGACCGACTCTTTATATTTACAGAGACCCAATAATTCCCACCATAAGCAAGCAAAAGGCGACACTGGCAAGGAAAAACTCCCTTTTAACAGGCAACCTCGAGCAGAACCAGAACCAGGCTCTGGGTGGGCTGCCAGAGAGAGAAAAGAAGAATAGTTAGATGAATGCAGAAACTGGGCATCCTGAAGAGGAGAATGAAGTGTGCAAAATGCCATCGAAGCATGCATCTGGTAAAATGCGATCGCAACGATGGGTTCGACCTGGCCACACCGCCGACCTGAGCAGCGCGTGTGCGTCGCGGAACCTTCTTGCTTTTCATTTCGGCGCCCATGTTAACAGGTTAGAGCAGCCACTCCGCACGCGTGAGACGCGCGTCTCAGGCACGTCTTCACGCGTCTTCAGCGCGGCTCATCTAGAGATTAGGAGTCTCGCCTATTTTGACATAAAACCAGCAACATTACACCTTTCAATTTCAGTTTCAATATCGATATCTGTAGAATATGTCACAGACGTGAAAAAAAACTTTTTTAACTCCCCAGTTACAATTGAGCCTCTTAACCTTTTTCTGCCTAAACTAAATATAAATTAAAGGTATCGTGAAATGAAATAAAACAGTATTATTGATGGCCATTATAAATGGCAAACTCAATGTAGAAAGATAGGGCTGGCAGCAGCAGCAGGAACGCTCTCTGTGTGGACACCACACACGTGCCAGACGCAGCAGTTCAGAGGTAGCCGTTTCATTTCGCGGAAAAAATAGGCGAGACGCCGAATCTGTAGATGAGCCGCGCTGCAGACACGCGTATCACGCGGGCTGTGTGGTTGCTCTGACCTGTTAACATGGGCACCGAAATGAAAAGCAAGAGGTTCCGCGACGCACACGCGCTGCTCAGGTGGGCGGTGTGGCCTGGCCGTAACTAGCATAGCTTTTGTTATTTAAGAAAGGTTAGTAGCTATCAAGGCGTACAACTTAGCAGAAAGTAATAACGTTGGGGTGGATCATTTGACCTGGTTCACTTTATTTGTTTTAGTAAGGAGCCATAAGTTCTGTGTGTGTGTTCTAGCTAAGTTACCCTGTATAATGTATTTGATATTTTTATATGATATTTTTCAGCGTTTTGCCTGCCTTCTTTTTACTCAGGGCTATCTCACCTTCTGGAACCTTCTATTTGAGGACATACGTATATATTTTTTATGAAACATTTGGTGTGCAAATACAATAAAGGAAAAACTATCTCTTGACTTGTCTACTACTTTTGTTAAGGTATTTCCCAATCTCCACATCACAGGTGCCAAAACGCCTGGCAAGAAGACGTTACAACTGCAGTTGACACTGTTATAACATGTAAGGAGTTTAATGTTAACACATAAAGCTAAATCGTTTCTTTAAGTCTGATCATTAGGCCTGCTATGGCATGTTTATGACACTTTGTTGTCTTGGTTACTGTCAGACATCCTAAACAATGTCAACTTTGCATAAAAAATGACTGAATGACACTTACTGACAACAGTCATAAACATTCATAAAGTCTCCTTCATGTTCATGACAGGTGTCATGTCATGGTTATGACTGTGTCATATCAGTGTTATGCACACCCCTTCAAATAAAATGTTACCAAACAATAATGTGTCTGTGATCAGTCTGGTGTCAGACTGTTTGCCTCAAAGTAGCTTTGGAAAGACATCTGGGCTGTGATTGTGTATAGTCAGTCTCCTGTGTTTGTGGCTGCAGTTACAATAACAGCAGAATAAAGCATCAGCATGGCTAAATGTGGGGCAGGTACACCTAGCTTATCAGCTCTGCTTTTTGCGATCTCAGACTGGCTGCTGGTAACATTTGCCTCATGCTTTTTCAACACAGAGGAGTAAAAGGTGTGTAGAGGCGGCAAACCTGCCCAAACTGAGGGCAAGGAAAGCGGGACTAACAATACAATTCCTGTCTCGAGGTAAAGAGTTGTTTACCTACCACCACTTTGATATGCTTTATACTCACAAGTGCTTGGTACTTGTATTACTACTAAAACCGAGTAGAGAAACGAAAAGAATCAAGACACAAACATGAGGATGTATTAAGATAGTTAAAAACGTGTATTGGATCATTGTCTTTCAGAATTACATTCATAGACAAAAAGAAATGAATTGTTTGAATAGAATAATGTAACTGAAAACACATACATTTCTTTAAACCATTATGAATTTCCTTAATTTGAGACTATGTGCAGGAGGTTCAGGGTACAGGAAGGATGAGGGAAACAGCAAGTCGAGAAGTAAAACCAGACAAAAACAAAAATAACGGAAATTATTTCAAAACAGCGCATGTGGTAGAAGGCTCTGTGAGCAACAGGAAATTGAGCAGGTTGTCTGCACCAGCTCTTTATTTACCAGTGACTCAACAGTGTAGCACCAATACAATGTTGGGTGCATTTTCATGTACAGTATATCACCCATTATTGCAAATCTTAACAATGCACCCCTCCTGGTTACCATTTAATATTGTGCAGCGATTAATAATGGATGGGAAGAATTGAAAATAATAGAAAGACATCCTTGCAAGTAACCATTGTACTCAAACACAAAATCTCACAATGGACCATGTTCATGATGTACGTAGCTCCCTGGATGATTTATAGCTCTCCAGCAAAGACAAGATGATGGCACAGTCAAGTCTGAAAAGCACCAGCAGTTTGGATGCACTTGGAACACTGTAAGGACAGTAAGATTTCTAAAAGATGACAGATACACAATGGCCAGGAGGACATTAAAACGAGTGAACTGTCTGCCACAACTTCAAACTTGTGACGTCTCCAGCAGGTACAGTACAAGTTGGTGAGTAATGATCTGAGGAAAGACTACTTTCATAGAAAAGCTACAAAGATACGTTATAACATAGTGATAAGTGAATTGGTAATATTACAAAATTAGCTTTGAATGCCAAGAAAGTATGACACTCCAAATATGAACATATTCTTTGAAAGTGCAATGAATTCAGTTTGGTGCTTAGGGCTGGTTATCCTTTTTTCAATGGTAGTGCCAATACAACACCCAACTTTCAGTACAGATACCAAAACAATACTTTTTGATACCTTACTTTCAGGGTTTCTACATTTTTCCCCCCATTTATTAAAATTTAGAAGAAATATCTAATGTTCTCAAATGTTACATTTTGTCCAAACACAAGCAGCCGTTTGAACTTTGTTGATATTAAATAGTCTAAAACTGGCCAAATGATGTAAATCAGAAACTATCTGATCACAGACGAAGTCAACAGCATTATGAATCTGACCGGACATTTGATGCCAACTTTTGGTATCTCACAGTTTTCAATACTCTGTGCAACGGACACATTTCGGTGAGGTGTTATAATAATATTAAAAAATAATAAGCACTGACACCAATCCAGGAAGCTTTCAGCTACATTGTGAACATGTTCATCTGAGAAAAACTAGGTCTGCTTTAAATCACGAAGTGCTTATCAAGCCTCTTAAATCACATGGCTGGTGTGTATTTTGCTGATCAAGAAAGATCAACAATGTGCTACAATTAAAAAACCTTGTTTTAAAAAATAACATGTACACCTTGTGCATTAAGGTATTCCCAATTCCCATTAATTTTTGTGTCGCACTTGACAGATGTTAACAAAGATCCCATTCTGAGATGAGAGCAAACTAATATACAAGTGATTTGTTTTCATTGCATACACAAAAGGACAGCCTCTCTCTCCAACACCTCACATTTCACTTTGTCAAAGCTTTTCTCAGCAGAGACACTTTGATCATGCTTTATCAATTCATCTGTTTGTTCCTGATGCATATCGGGAAAGCGTTGTATTAAGACACACACAAAACCTCATGCTCTCACAGACTCACTCTGACTAAACTGATGACATTCAGTTTGGATTTGATGCCGTTTTCTCAAAAAAGAAAAAAAAAAATCCACACACACACCTTACAGAAAAACACCCAACAAACTGCCACACTTCTTCCTCCCTCATATACAAACCTGTCTATCACCAGTGGTAACAGCTAGTTCTGAAAAAGAGCACTTGGAAACGTCATAAAGAAATTGTATGGCTTCTCATAAGACCATAAAAAGGAGAGTGTTAAAAATGATCGGTGGTTTACAGTCTGAAAAAGCAGCAGTAGTTTATAGGCCATCTGAAGGTGCTACAGAGTCCTGATTGTGCTGTTGAGTTGTGCTGATGGCTATGTGAGGTACTGAAGTCCAGTTTGATACAGTACAGCCAGTGTGGCCAGGCTTTGTCCGTAGTGTGGACAAAGGGGGTTTCTATAGAACAATATGGCCGCCAGCTGAGGCACTTAGATCCTGACGGGACCAAAACCTCATTAAAGATGGAGGTTCTGGTCATTTTATAGCTGTAAGGGATGTGGCCAGGGTGTTCATGACTCATATGTTTCTGTGTGTGTGTGTGGGGTAGAGATGCTATCACTCTCTTATGCTAGCAGAATAGGAGAACTGGGGGAAATGTGCTTGCTGGCCGGGGTCCTCGCAGTCCAGACTGTTATCTGTAAGATCAAGACAGCAGAAGTCAGTCGACTCATTTCAGCCAAGAAACCAGACCTTGATCATTGACAGTGGTGGATCAGGCCATGTCAGCACACTGACAGAGTGTCGCAGGACAGACCTGAAAGCTCTACCACAGTCAGAGGATACTTACACTTGTCTGGAGGAGTGAGTGTGATGGTCTGCGCTGTGAACTCCTCATCAAAGTACCGGGTGTCTGTCTCTGATGTCACTTGCGGCCTGAAGAGTGGGGTGAGCTGACACAGGAAGGGGAGAAGATTGGTAAACTGGCCATTCGATTGGGAACATACTGGATTTATAAAATGACTACATGTAGACAAGGGTCTGTGAGCAAGCGGCATTGTTCCCATACTGCCTGTGTACTTAGTGCATGCCTGAAATATTCAAAATATATGCACTAGGGGGCAGATCAGGGCTGTGTTATGCTTACCGACACAGAGACATCTTCCCTAAGGACCTTTTCACAACATGAACACAACCAAAGCTATGCTCAACAGGGTTACTATGTTGTCATTGTTAAGATCACTGCGGGTAATAGTGGACAAGCTCTATTAGTATCTTTTGAATGCGACTGGGGGCTCTAAGTTGGAGTTGACAATTATTAAAGCCTGATGAAAATGTTTGAAATCAGAGATATGAAGACTGACTAAGCAGTCAGCCAGGACAGCCAGGACTAAAAAGCAAACCTCAGTTTCACTTCCTCTTCCTCTAGCCTCATGATGTCTTACCTTTTTCTGTAACACATCCTGCCAGTTGATGGTGATGAAAAATTTGTGACTCATTACTTCTTTGGCATCATTGGGACCTCCACCTAACCTGTCAGTTCAAACAAGATCATGTAAGAATTAAGTAGGTATTTCCAAAAGGAATACAGAATCAATCTGGTCAAATACCTCTGTTTGGGGTCCTTCTTGAGCAGGCCAGCCAGCAGGGACTTGGCCTCAGGTGACAGGTTCCTCGGGAAGCGGATCTCCTCCATGAGGATGAGCTCAAACAAACGCTCATGGTCTTGGTTGTAGAAAGGCAGACGGCCGCACATCATCTCATACATGACTACACCCAGGCCCCACCAATCCACTGCACGGCCATAGTCATTATCTTCCAGGACCTGAGAAACAGACATTTGCCTCATTAAGATTTCTCATCAATGGAAGTAAGAAGTGACTGAATTTGCAGCCTTGAACATTTATATTTGGTACACATCACTTTACTGCACAGTTCTCTGACCTAATCTGCACTTCTCTTTCCAGTTTTGAATGACCACTTCTTGTGAGTAAAATAGATTTCCCACCAGTCATCATGTCCAACACCAGGGCCCGTATGTGTAATGCAGAGTAAAACTTTGGTCCTAAGTGCGTCAAAATTATAAGAATGATGTACTACAGAAAGAAATTTTGGAAATGAATGATGACATGTTGACAAAATGGTCAATGGAAAGGAAAGCATAGAGGATCACAAATTAATGAATTAAAATTAGCATGTTTGAAGAATTGTGAATTCATATCAGTCGCTGGACTCAAACTTGTGCGTATCCCTGAGAAAGTGAGCAAAGGAAGTGATCCACCTTGACAACCTCCATGTCCACTCCTCAAGATTAAGGAACATTGCCATCTATAGCCCACTACTAACTCAGTTGTTTTGTATACATTGAGCTGAGAGTATTTCAAACAAAATCCCTCCATAACATTGTTGACAAGAGCCATGCTCTGCCTGTCATAATGTACTTACAGGTATCATCTCTATGAGCCCCCAGAAATAAAGGATGGTAGAATCTATAAAAACCAAAAAACTAATTTTCTTTTCCTCTGAAGGAACAATCAACAATATAAAGCGGAATTCCATGTTAAAGATCAGGCATACAGCATTATACATGGTTGCTCATACTAGTTGGCACTCATCTTTAATCATTCATGGCACAAACATGTGATTGTGCATAGTGACACCTAGTGGTAGGACTGGTAACATTATAAGCAGACAGATTTGGAAATGATTGTTATTGATATTGAAATTCAATGGGATAAACAGTGCATCATCATGATAAAGTTAACTACAGGCACTCAGGGTGAGCCATAGCTTAGCCTAATATTTTGGTTTGTGTGCTCCACAAACTAATCTGCTGGGTACAGCAATAGCCAAAAATCGCTGTGCCTCAGACTTCCTTTCTAACAACCTTATTAGACAAGAATGGAACAACCCGTTGGCTGTGACAGGTATTTAGTCCATGTATTATCCTATCATTCAATTATTCCATTCAATCTGGCAAACGAAAAACGTGTCAGAACTTTGTTTTTTGTAGGCTTTATTAAGGGGCAATGACCATGTGTTTTCTTGGTTTCGTCTGGAAATGGGTAATCTAATAAACAAGAATACCAAAAGCAAAAAAACAAGTCTTATTTCTATTTTTCTGTTATTTTGTTCTGTACTGATCTGCAACGTGCACTTACCTCGCGGAGCACGCAGATTCAAAGACAATGTTTGTGAAGCATTTTTGAAATTGAAAATTAAGGTCAATTTTAAGGAATCTGATGACAGACGGACTGTAGCCTGTTATGAACACGAGTGACCAATAGAAAAGCTTGCAAAAAACTTGCAACCGCTATGTGCCCCATCTCAAGGTTCGATTCACAAAAGATAATGATGCTACAAAGATAATGATATCACAGCGCACACATACCCATAAAGTTTTGCAGCTGAGTGCAATTATCCATGTGGCAAAGTATAAATTCAATTCAGTTTTATTTATATAGCGCCAAATCATAACAGAAGTTATCTCAGGGCTCTTTTCATATAGAGCAGGTCTAGACTGTACTTTTTATATTTACAGAGACCCAGCAATTCCAAACATGAGCAAGCACTAGGCGACAGTGGCAAGGAAGAACTCCCTTTTAACAGGAAGAAACCTCGAGCAGAACCAGAACCAGGCTCTGGGTGGCCAGTAATCTGCCTCGACCGGTTGGGTTGAGAGAGAAAGAGAGGGGAGACGGGGAGAGCAGGAGGAAAGAGAACATACAGTAGCACAAACACAGTGGTGGCCAAGAACACAGTAGGCAGGACAACGGCAGAGAGAAGATGAAGACCGCGAGCTACAATCAAAAAGTGATATTCTCCTCTGAAATATCTGCTCACAAGCACACCTGGCATGACGATGTCTTCGCCTGGCTACAATCACTGCTGCCATGATCACTGGAAAGTCTGGGCATGACTCCCTTTATAAATGCGCTTCAGTTACCATCAACTCTCTGAAGAAGCTAATAATTTTCACTCTAACTGTGTGACTATTAGTACTGGTGTTTGTGAATTGGACTTTTTTTGCAATGAAACTAATTTTGTGGCAAATGTCTGCATATTCTACCTCATTTAAATACATGCAAATAGCACCGGAGCACCGAGAAGCTATTTGCTTGGCAGCGCAGTTAGGGGTGCATTTCACCGCGCAATCCTGAATTTGCCCGTAAATCTCAGAAATCATTAAAATGTCTGATAGTATTCCACTTTTTTGCTCTGTGAGCTTCTGTGAGGTATATATATATATATATATGTGTGTGTGTGTGTGTGTGTGTGTGTGTGTGTGTGTGTGTGTGTGTGTGTGTGTATGTATATTTCTGGAAATTCCCCCGGAAGTGCTGCTTGCAGTGTTGTTGAGAAGGATGCAGGATTAGCCATAATCATAAGCAAGGTCACCGCAGGGAGTTGAACCCCATCTCAGTAAAGAGAGAGTACCATCACCAGTGACTTTTGGTTTTCATGGCTAAAATGTTATGAAAAGCAAAATCTGTTTCACATTTGGTTTGTGATCAATGTCACGGTATTTTGAGGGACTGAAATGTAGTCATAAAATGTGAAATAATTTGTTTTGTCTGAAAAGTGTAGCTTTGAAACTATATTTTATTTATTATGAATTTCTGATATTTATGCTATTGTATAATGTGTTAGTTATTCACAAAATGTACACACCATGTGTTTGTCAGAAGAACCGTTTAATCTGTTATATTATCATGTTAGTAAATTACAACATTCACGCATTATTTGTTTGTCAGTTGAAATTGATTAAATCAGTGAAGCCTGTATTTACTTTTCTAGTCATTGCTAACAGCTAGCTATTTGGAACCAGGGTATATCTGGCAACAACAGCATTCATTCCGGAGGTCTAGCTTTTTCTGGCTGTTTTTTTTACATCAAGTGTCTTATATTCCCAGATTCAGAAGAGTCAGGGCTATTGAATGGTGATGCCCAGGACACAATTAGGGATGGGCATTTCAAGCTAAAGTAGCATTCAATTTAATAGCAAGCGTGAGATAATCAACTGGCCGCTGTCATTGCTAACAGCTAGCTATCTGAGACCAGACTATTTCTGGGAACAAAGCGTTCATTCAGCATTCCGTTTGGTGGTGTAACAGTTAATAGGGGTCCCCTCTCAATACTTTACAGTGTGTACTAATAAATATTATTAATAAATATGTCCCGTAGATCTCAAGAGCTTGGAGTCGACACTGCACTCCCTTGGGTCCTCAGCAATATACCCGCCATGTGTGGAGTCGATTGGATGAGGTTGTCGAGATAATCGAAGGACAGACAGAGATTCCTTCCTTTATAGTTAGTTTATTGTAGGTTAGGCACTGTGATGGCCACACCTGCTGCCACAGAACTGATTTAAATGTCAGTAACCCTTCTGCATTCTCACCTTATTTTTCTTCATAGTTTATACTTAATAGTTAATTTACTCCTCATTTACTTTGTTGACCCTTTTACCTTAGGCACATTACATTCACATTGTACATACAGTACATCAGCAAACAGATACATGATGACACATGGCTGTGTACATACGTAATAATAACAATAATAATACATTTTATTTATAGAGTGCTTTTCAGAAGACTCAAAGACACTTTACATCAGTTAAAGTGGTCATACATCATACTCAGTTTATTTAGTATTGCTGGCAGTACGTTAGTTTCTATTTGTAGCGCGCACATCTAGTTAACTTCTGCTTAACTTTAGTTTGTCTTTAGTTATGTTTGCCTTAAGTTGTTCTAATTTCCATTTCTTGAGTTACCTATGCTGAGGGTGCCATTGCTAGTTGCTGCTGCTGGAGGGACATCATATTCAGGCATGAGCAAATGATGCGGAGCTGTTAAATACAGGAAGTGGCCAATCAGACTGTACCAAGTGCCCGCCACATCATTTTGTAGTTTAGAGATTTTGGTTATTTCTTTAGATTATATTAGTTTGTTGGTGCTTTTGTTTTGTTTAATTACTAAAATATTTATACTGATAGACTAATTGTCCTGTTTTGTTTTGAAGCTTAGTTGGTAGTGTTCGTCTTTGTGTTACCCCTTTGTTTCAAAAATGGTCTGATCAGTGATTACATATGCTTTGTGTTCAGTCTGGTGGGTCAGTTTTGTCTTTGTTAGGTTAGTTTAGTCTATTAAGTTTATGATATGTAAGCATAGCCTGAGTTAAGTACTGTTCACTTCTTTTATGAACCTGGTTGACTTCTTTCATGAACCTGACCTGAACGTTGTTCCATATTTTGTAAATTGTCTGTATCATGTTTGGGTAAATAAAACCCTCTTTTTGAAAATCCACCTGTGACTCCTCATGCCTGCCAGCTCGGTCCCTCACAGGCACGTTCATATTTAATAGGACTTTTCATGGTAAACAGCAATAAAAAGACTTACTGGCTCAACAGCACAGGGTGCAGAGCGAAATTTCAATCATTTTATGTAATTTAAGATTAAATGTAATTTGTGATAATTGATTTATTATCAGCCTCTGTATGTAAATAGCTTGTCAAGTGGCTATCTATCTAGATTTAATTTAGTTTTTCCTGCATCAAACTGCATCTAGATCAGCCTCAGTCTTTTAAATTTGTTGACTGTATACTGGAATCAATGAGAATCGTTATCTAATTTTACTGTGATGTTACGCACTCTCAGATGAGAATGTACTACTTGCAGGGAGCAGGAGTAGAAAGCTTCAGAAATAACTCAAGTCTTACTCTGAGGGAGGTATTTTCTTTGTTCTAGCTTAACGTGCAGTGTGATCCTTAGGAGTGATTCTGAGATGCTTGATAAATACTGGAACTGGTCAACACCTCATCTGTTCACATTTTATCGTATACACAAAAACTGAGAATATTAAGTGTGTGAGAGCTGTCAATAATGAGTGTAAAAATGTGGGTAATGTATTCATATTTGCAGCAAATCCACTTAAACATGAGGGCAGCAGATTGTGCTAGTAAATATACAGTATGTAGTGGAGACACTAAGTGTGTGGGAAAATGTAACTGCTTGTGTAGAGGTCAAAAACTGTCAAAAAATAACCCAGTTAGTTTCAGCGCCTTACCTCAGGTGCCAGGTATTCAGGAGTTCCACAGAAGGTTTTCATTGTAGCGTCAGGGGTAATGCCCTCCTTACAAAGGCCAAAATCAGTGATTTTGATGTGGCCGTCTTTGTCCAGCATCAGATTCTCCAGCTGAGAGAGAGAACACATCAGATCTGAGTCTTATGATCATGGATATAATATCAGATTCTGGGCTTAGAATTCATTTGGAATTGATCAAAATCAAATTAGATTAGTCTAATGCAAGTTAGACAGTTTCACAAAAATAAAGACTGACTTATTTTATCCTAAAAAGTTAGACATCATATGACCAGGCTAAATAAGAACTAAGAGCCATGTTTCCATGGTAACAATCAGTGACACCTGCTGATCAGTGGCACCAAATGACAAAAAATGAGAAATGAGAAACAATGTGGTTTGCTAACAATGTTGTGGAGCGAGCAATAAGAAGAGCTGTGAGGACATTGTCGGATGTTTTCATTTGTTCAAGGAAACAAAGTACAAGAAGTACAAAGTCCTGCTACATTAGGAAAGCACATCAGCTCAGCTCTGCTACAGGTCTGCACTGTGCTGAGACTGGACGTTTTTGGCTAGTTTCACTCTTCGCTGAATTTTCCAAATAAAATGTTCTAACTGTTGAATTCTTCCAGAAGGCAAACATGCTCTGCTGGAGAGAACAGAGCTGTGCAGTTTGACACAGTTGAATGGTGAGCCATGTATTTTAGTTTGAAAAAAGTATTAATTTACCCAGAATTCATACTAAATTAGTCCTACTTAAAAAAGTCAAGAATTTAGACAGCTTTGTGCAACAAATGAATTTAGACTTCTATCTGAAGTCTGACTATTAGTTTGATCTAAGCGACAGTCTTTGTGAAACCGTCCCCTGTGGTCTTAGTGCTGGCTGATAAAATGATAATGACAAAATAATAGTGATAAATTGATTAAGATTATTTCAATAGTATATAACAGGATTACACTGCTTTCTAAGCATTGGGTGCTGAGAAAAACAAGTTCTACTCATGTTGTTGTAGTTCTTAAGGGGTGACCAGACAGAAACAAATCCTATTAATCATTTTGTCAGTGGCTTTGTAACTCACCATTTTTTGGCTGAGATTTACATTTACAGTCTCTCACTGTCTGCTGAACATTCAGTGAACATTTACGTATGGTACAGTCTAAGGAAAGTGAAAATAGTTAAAATAATAGTCAAAAAATAAAAAAGATGGCTCACCTTAAATTATCTTTATTATGTGTAAACATATCAGCCCCACAAAATACAGTGGTTCAACTCATTTACTTAAAAATACAAACTCTCAGTCTGCCCTCTCACTGCTCACTTATAGGAGTCATAGATTACTTTGTTCCCCTTACAAAATGCAATGTGAATGGAAACAACTTCAGTAATGTTTCGGTAATGTTTAAACACTGTAATTTCAACATTTATTATAGGTTACTTGTTAATTTCAACATTTATTATAGGTTACTTGTTAAGAGTTATTATTCAACTATAAGTGAGGCAACAAAGGAGCATTATGCATTATGTTTCTGCTCATTGTAAAGAGCATATCAGGGAAAGGAGCAATCAGGCCATACAATAGGTGACTGACGTCACTTTCAGACTTAAAATTCAATGGAGGTTTCCCTTCAGGAGCACATGTTGACTCCAGTAGTTTCTTAACTACAAGAGTGAAAGAACTGGATGAGAATCATTTTCATAAGGATTCCTTAAGTCATGCCCTTTTATGGAATGAATATCTAAAAATAAAAATGTTCATTGAGTTTTGGATCATAAAAATGAATTTTCTTTTTGTGATCCTCTGTGATTTCAGATCAGCCAGAATTTGCATTAAAAGAATGAAGTTGATAAAGAAAATACTAATAATTTAAAAAAGAAATTATGCATCAAATAAAATAAATAAAACAAACCCCGCAACTACAGCTTAATGGCCTATAAATGTCTTTATTTTACCAATAAATTCTGACCATGCTGCAATAGTTGAGGGTTGAGCTCTTAAGCTAGCTGTGCTCTGCTCTAGGTTTGCAATATTAAGCCAAGAATATGACCAAAACCTTTTCCATGGTAAATCAGGGGTTTTCAAAAGTTGCAGAATTGTCTTTTTGGCTAAAAACACTAAATAAACATTTCTGTTGAAAAAGTGATAAAGATAAGTTGGAGTAATCATTTAAAAGTGTTGTGTTGGTACAGCCCAAACCTGAAAAGGGAAAGTCCTATAGTCTGTGAGGTTTAACAAGACCCATTTCAATATAACGCCCGGGGACCTTCAATACCTCATCCATCCAAGTCTTGAAAGTCCCAATAGTATTATTTAAAGTTTGGTACAGCGAGGCTACCTATTTGTTTAGGCAAATGAAGGGTGAATAAGCTGATTCTAGGTATTTTGCCTGACCATGTACATTTAGAAATCACTGACTGTATGTCACTGAAGTATTTAGGTGGAGGTGGTATTGGGACCATAAAAAACAAACAGTTTAGGCATGGAAAGATTCATTTTCACTGTTGGTGTTCTACCCTGAAGAGAGACAGGAAGGCATCCCCATCGTTCAAAATCTAGTTTTAACTTATTAAATTGTAGTATAGTTTTCTTTGACAATCATCTGCATATTAGAATAAACTATAATGCCCAGATAAATAAAAGAATGGCTGAGTGGAATGTGATGCGGGAGAATGGTGCTTTTTGATGCACTATTGAGGTGCATTAATATTTAACTGTATTTAACTGATTTGGTCCAGTTTATCTTATATCCTGATGTAGCTCCAAAAAGGCCAAACAGCTGCAAAACATGGATTATAGAGGTTAGATTAGAGATTTCAGTATTAGATGAATATAAAAGAATGTCATCTGCATATAAAGAAATGATGTGCTGGTGACCAAACAATGTGATTGGTTTAATTAGATTACTCTGTCTGATTGCCTGAGCTAGAGGTTCAACTGATAAGCAAAACAGGATAGGGGAAAGAGGGCTGCCTTGTCCTGTGCTTCAACTCAATTGGAAGGAGGGAGAGATGATCCTGCATCCTGTAAGTACTGATGCCATAGGTTCATGGTAAAGTACTTTAATCATTGAAATACATTTTTTGCCAAATCCAAAATGTTCTAAAACTAACCACATGTGCTCCCATTCCACCCTATCTAATGCCTTTTCAGTGTCAAGGGAGAACACTGCGCAAGAGTTCTAGATGGATTCAGATTGATTAATGATGTGGATGAGTGTGTGCATGTTATCAGAAGCTGAGTGCCCCTTGATAAAACCAGATTGATCATCATGAATGAATTCACGTGCGAAGGGTTCAATTCTGGAGGTGAGCACCTTAGCGTTAAGTTTTGCTTCACTGCAGATTAAACTGATAGGCCTGTAGCTGGAACAGTTTAGAGGATTTTTGCCTTTCTGTAGAAGCAATTAAATTAAAGCTGTACTCTGATCACTGTGTAAACTCCAATTTTCGACTGCAAAGAGAAGAAAATCCAAGAGGAGGGATCCTCCTATATCCCATAATTTGAGATAAAATTCAGGGGGAAAACCATCTAGACCTGGTGATTTTCCTTTATTGCGTGATTTAACAGCCTGTGCAAGGTCTTTTTGAAAAGGATTTTGGCCCTCATTGTCTTGTTGTGTGTGGTCCACAGTCATGCATAGATTTCTATCCGCTAGGGCTACATCCACACTACGTACATACGTTTTTGTTTTAAAACGCATAACCTTTGCTACATTTACACGTAGCGTCCACACTTCTCTGCTGTTTTCAAACCCCTAAAATGGAGACCTTTTAAAATGCTGCTGACGTTTAAGTTTGGAAACTGGATTGCGTTTTAGTGAGGATGGGTGGAAACGTTTTAAAACGATGACGCAGACACCCAAATTTGCTTCCTGAATGGGTCTTATCAGTGTCGGTCCAAGCATAGAAATCTCTAGTTCTTCGTTCGTAGTATTTCCTGCTACTACTGATAGGTAACTGATAGTTGCAGATTGTTGCTCTTACAATGCTAGCTTGACACCATTGCATATGGTAGCATTGACGTCTTCTTTCGAGAGTGCAATGGAATTTTTAAATTTCTTCTTCATTGCCAATTGCCAGCCTCCCTTTTCATGGGTGACTTAGATGACGTATTCATAATTCAGACGTTTGTGGAAAGTCGATAAAAATAGATTGAAAAATGTATGGAAATGGAGTTATGGGCAGAGACCCAGATTCAGAGGTGCATCACCATTGAGAGATCATATGTCATGAAAAGCACTTTTCAACTACGCTCAACTTAAATACTGGCCATATTCCACAAACAAGAAATTTAACTTCAATTGATATATCAATAAAGACTGCAACTGCTATTAAATACTTCAAAATGCTGAATTTCTATTAAAGTGAAGATGTCTTCTTTATTCAACTGATGAAACATGTCCTGGTAAAATCTAAAATGAGAATTCATCACATCATTTTCTCAGAAGTCATAATATAAACCCTGTATGAATATTGTATATTTCAGAACTGATGGACATTAGAAATATTCACCTTCAGATCGCGGTAAACAACGTCACGTGAATGGAGGTACTCAAGTGCTGACACAATCTCGGCACCATAGAAGCGGGCCCGGTCTTCTGTGAACACTCTTTCTCGTGACAGGTGGAAGAAGAGCTGAAAGAGGTGAGAGCAGATGGAGTCAAACACTTACCGGTTAGAGAAGAATTGTTTGGAGTGTACATGGCAAGCTGTTGACACCAAGTTACATTATTGTATCTCCATGTGACTGTGACATGTGTATGTGAGATCTCACCTCGCCTCCGTTGGCGTATTCCATTACAAAACAGAGTCGATCGTGGGTTTGGAAGGCATATTTCAGTGTCTGCAGGTAGAAAATGATCACATTAGAAAAAAATTTAAATAACAAATAAAGGCAGTGAATTTCTGCACACATTACATTACACTATCCGAGCGCAACTCTTTACTATCCAGGGTTTTCCCTACCATTAGGTGCACTGCCTAAGTGTTTTTTCACAATCTCTTCACTATAAGCCTTGTTTAACCAGTGTTATTTTGTGATTATTTTTTATGGCACACAGTGCCTCAAAAGAGGCACATGATTTGACCAGATCAGGTGGGATGAAGGTCATTTTAAGGAGCCTCTAATCTCACTAAAATAATTTCATTTGTAAGTTTTCCATCTTTATATACAGTCAATGTTGACTGTATATAAAGATGGAAAACATGACAGCTCCCCAAAAGTGAAGCCAAAACATCTGGATCGCCCCCTGGTGTCTGGCTGCAGTATAGGTCATAAACCCCGCCTCCTCCATGTTAGCGGATGGGAAATGGGCCAAACTGAATAGTCACAGTACATGTCAAATAATTTTTTCCCAAAGATGGTTTCTGTCATTTTAGGTAGTTCTTATCACGCTGATGTTTGTTCAAGTGTTTTTCTGATCAGTTTGGTTTTAATTAGTTATTTGATGTTATAAAAACGGGGTGTCACATCATGATTGACAACTGTGAGTGTCTTTGCGATTGGTTCAGGCACGTGTATAGGCGGGAATCCAATCACTACTGCGCAGACTCTGGCTCCAAATGACGTCACCAGCGCAAGATGGCAGCTCCCATAACCGGGGTATTTTGGCTTCATTTTTTACAATGGGAGGAAGTGGAGACACGTCGTCCATTTTTATAAAACAGTCTATGGTTTAGAAAGTCTAAACAAAGATCTAAAAGTGGTTTCAAAGGCTTTTGCAAACTGATGTGTAAATTCAAGTTGTAAAAACAACATTGTGTTTCTTAACGGAGGATTGTAAATTTCTAATTTAGAGATATTCATTATCTGAATACTGACTGCTTACATCCAAGAATACTGAGGGTGATGGAAAAGAAGGGTATAATAATTTCCATAATTCTACGTAAGGAGTATTGATGAAAAAACATCTGTTTGCCATGGTCACAGCAGTGCGTGCATTTGCGGCAGACAATAGCTCCTTCAAACTTCGCTACATTGTTTTGATTTTTCACCTTTATTACTGAAGCACGTCTTATCTATGGAAGCACATATTACCTATGACATCAACACCAGAAAACGAAGCACAGAGATTGGATTACGTGCAGCGGACCTTGAGACAATCACTGCCCACACCATCTTCTGACCACCCAGCCAGACCAGCTGCAAGCATTGCGATCGCCCCAGGAAGAGAGGGAGGAGAACCGGGATAAGAGCTAAGCTAACCCAGCTTGGACCTAAGGCTATACCACTACCCAGCCTACTTCTGGTTAATGTCCAGTTGCAGGAAAAGAAAATGAATTAAATAAGACTCAAGCTAATTCAGCAACGGGAAATCAGAGACTGTTGTGCCCACATCTTTACAGAGACTCCACCACAACATCCCAGATCAAGTTATTGCACTTGACGGGTGGATTGCGGTTCCGTGCCGAGAACACATGATTCTGGTAAGACAACGGGAGGCGGACTCTGTCATAAGATGTTGAGTTTTTAACTTTAAGATGTCGACCATATTATTATTATTATTATTATTATTATTATATTATTTTGCGTTTTTACCGCTGGCCCTGCCTTGCTGCATTCCAGCCAAAAAAGAAAATCTCATTCTGAGATGGTGCTGTATTTACCAGCAGAGCTCTTGCAGAGATCTACTATCAAGTGGGTCATTTGTAAGTGTTCTCACCGTGAGGAAGGGGTGTCGTGTGTTCTGTAACACTCTGCTCTCTGTAACTGTGTGGGCCACTTCATCCTACCAACAAACACATTATTGTCAGAAACATTGAAAACATGCAATATAAAATGTAAAGCTTTACTTAAAGGGGCAAGAGGCAACAAGATGGTAACTATCTGATTTGACATGATCTTTGTTTTAATGTGAGAACAGCAACGTTTCCAAATCTTCAAACAGCTTGGGTACAAGAATATAGGTGATAAATACAGTAGTTTCCTATTTCATTCTGCGACTCTGCCCCAGAATCAGCAACAGCACCATGAGGCATCATTACTGCGGTGCTAGCAGGGGGGCACTTAAGTTCATTTGCATTTTCATTCTACCACCCAAGAGTTGTTGAGTGCACCAACAACTACCAGGTGGCATCTGTGAGTGAGGTGGAACCATGGATGTATTATAAGAACTGGATGCCGGACCCAAAGATGGCGCCTATTCATTCCAATGAGAATTGCTCGCCCAGCGCATACGACGAAAAAGTTTCTAGCTTCCGGGTGTACTTCCGGGTTATGCGGCCCACTGAATATGCGCAGTAGTGTTTCCCCCCGCTGGCCCCGCCCGTGAGTTCCCGCTCGGCCCATAGACTTAACATTGTGATGACGTCACAGATTCTTAAATCGCTTTTCTCGGCTCGAGGAAAGTTTTACAAATATGAAACCTCCATGGATCAAAAATTCATATTAGAAAGAGTCATAATCTACCTTGTTTGCAGTTCGAGGGGTCCTGTCAACAGTTTTACAGACGTCTCTTTTACTATTGTGGCCTATGGGGAAAATGCTTTTTGGGCCGCAGGGGAATTTTTCACTGCAATACCGCAAGTGGCCACTGGAACAAATTGGAAGCGAGGCTGAGCAGCGGCGCCGTATCCAGTTCTTATTATACATCCATGGGTGAAACGCATAAAAATGCCTATGGCACTGTACAATGGTAGTCGTAGTCCTACAATACAAAGCACTTTACTGCAGAATTTTGACTGAAAAGAGAAAGTGCAGCAACACACCGTGGAGGAACTGATAATGGATGCCAAGACACATGGAGTAACACATGCAGTAGGAAGGCAAGAAATGGACAGCCGACCTACAATGTTATAAAACAGCAGTTTGAAAGAAAATACTTGAAGTATTACACTTAATGCTGGATTCACAACAAGAAATGAATAATTAAGAATTTGTTGTAGACAGCAGTGCACAAATTTCCCCCAATTCAACAAATAAAAAATCTACCCGATTTTTGAGTCTGGGGACTTTCTCCCTGGGCGACTATGGAGTATACTGCCATTACTATCACAAAAATGTCAGAATAAAGTGGATGTAGGAAACACCCTCCCATGACAGTTTGTCCATGTAGTGAAAAATTACTTATGTAGAATCAGGCCCTAATTTCATTTAAAGTGGTGAGTTGAATTTTTAAAATTTCTTTTTGTAATATTTGCTATTACAGGGAGTGACAGTCTCCCTCTCTATCTCTTAACCCTTGGTTAAGGTTAGGGAAAGAATCATGGTCATGGTATATAGTAAACATATTGTAAATCTAATTTCCAGTCTGACATAACATTCCCACACTGGAAATCAGGCCGTCGGTATTAGCTGATGCTCTGCCACCCTCTAGTGTACCCCCTTCTCACACACACTTTGCGGCTTTCATGGTATGGAGGTACAAAGTGCCTTGTCGCAGCAAAGTGGCAGAATGAGATGAGTGACTACTGTAGCTAAAACAAATTGTGTCTACACACACAGAACCTCTTACTTACCTTGGCTATGATGACTTCTTTGCGCAGGATTTTCATGGCATAATGTACACCGGTGGACTTCTCTTTGACAAGAATCACCTTCCCAAACGTCCCCTTCCCAAGCAGCTTCAGGTACTCAAAGTCACTCATTGTCTGTAATGTACACAAGGACGAGGTGTGAGAATTCATTAGGGATGTTAATTTTAAATAATTTTGTAAGAACAAGTAAAACACAAGTCTCAGAAAATAAATCTTCAGAGTGGTGAGCTTTTCTTGCCAAGTCTATGTCTCACATAGCTTCACAGCCTTGGGAAATACTAAGCTTCCTGCTGTTGTTGGTTGAGATGTTTTTCTAATGTTTTCAGAAAGGTTTGTAAGAAAGTGTAATGTGCAAATATAAGTTGTTTGCACATCATTTGGTAAGCTTCACTCAAGATTACCACAACACCATATATCTATTTTAAATACTAAAATGTATTCTCCTAATTCAACATAATTTGCTTTGGTCTTTATGTTTTAACATGTATATAAATTGTTCAACTTTGAATAATAACTTGTATCTGATATGTTCTTTTCACCAAAAAAATGTTAAATTATCCTGTTAAAATCTTTGAAATGGTTCTACTCCTTCTTCATTAAAACTCCAGAATCTATAAATAGAAGTTTTCCTGCTGGACAACAGGTGTTTCCTGCTTCACTGTAAAGTCCATTCTCAGTGTGTGTGCTGGCAGCTTCAAGTTTCTACATCACACTTTTGCAAGTTGAATATTGGACCAGGATTGGCTTCCAACTATTTGTGATGTCACAAATTCTGCTTGTAGGCCCGCCCCTTAAAATCATATTTTCAATCAGCACACAGAAACTTTCCTCTTTCAGCAGATGAATGTGAAAACATGCTTCTAGTGTCAAACTCTGCACACACATCATTCTGCACAGTGAAGCTCAAACATTCCACTAAAGGAACAAGAAGAAAAACATGTTTTTGAGTGGAGGGGAATTTTAAATAACTAATATCAGAAACTGACCAAATTAATAGGGTCCACTGGCTCCTAGTCTTAGCCATAAGCATGCTGTTAAAACTCGACCTGAGCTGTCATTGCTGAATGCTAATAAAATTAAACGTCTTATGTTGTTTAAAAAACAAGGCATTTTTTACTGTCCAATACATTAGTAAATGTTTATTTACCTTAAACTATAAAACCCCAGTATGACATTTTGGACTTTTAGAAAGACCAATGACAGAAGTCATCTATGGAAAAATACATTTAGCCCAATGCAAGGTGCACAGATTTGTTATTAAGGAGGAATGTACGAAAACACTTGTTTGACTTCAGAATTATAATCTGAATGAATTTAGAGTTTATGTTCATTCTCACCGCTCTCATAGTGTCGTTTTCGGCTACAGCAGGCAGGCAGCTCAGAGAAAAAGCTCTAAAACACCCTTGTACACTACCTGCTCAGCACCAGCAGACAGAAACAGTTAGAGACTAGCTGGTGAACACAGTGGAGCATTTGGCAGCTAAAGAACCAGATATTTCCCTCAGGAGTTGGTATGGACCACAAACAGATCTAAAAGAGAGTTGATATCAGACTGACATTCATCAGGTGGACACAACTCCAGATTAATGATAATGTTGCTCTGTAACTGCTGGATGTGTAAATTAGCAACTATTTGCTAACAAGTTCACCATATCAACTTGGTGATAAGTCAATATTATGTTCACAATTTGTTTCTGCTGCCCCCAAGTGGCCAATAAAGTATTAGTTATTGCAGGGGTAATGTAAAATGAATATTCTGTTGAATGTATCAGTGTGATACAGTAGCTTTTAGGAAAATTCTCTCACTCCAACAGCTGCCTCAGGGTCATTATGCAGGTTGCTGTTCAGGAAAACTCCTTGCGCCAAACAGTGTAACATCACCACAAATGGAAAGTATTCTCTCGTCCATCTCTGTGTGTGATGTCATGTCCCCTTAACATGTCCCATTTTATCATTTTGTCATAGACAATTTTTTGGCATCTAACATCATATCAAACCATTCCCACTTTATTTCTGTCATGGTACCCTGCTGAAATGACACAGCATTGAAAGCGTAGAAATACTTTCTCATTTTTTCCAGGTCCCTTAATGCCTCTACTGACACTGATAAATATCTTATGTTTTCATTTATTGATGTCCGACAGTGGGAACCTGCAGTGTGAAGTTCTTCTTTTTCCTGTTGGTAACATTTTTGGGGAATTAAACTTTCACACAAACGGAGCGGAACAAATAGCCTTGTATAGTAGCAATTTGGGGGTTTTGATTATGCTAATGATTAATGATCGGATCTCATGAATCTGAACCTCCTCATATACAGGTGGCATTCATCAGGTTGGAATAAGCAACCTCACAGAAAAAAGTAAAAGAGGCTTAGGAGAAGAATACAAAAACGTTCTTGCATGAGGCCCAATGTCTGGCCAACTCTAGAGAAGCACTCTCCAATGGTCTCTCTATAATGCATGCAACCTGACAACATGAAGCAGCCAATGGACCCACTGTTCTGCTTTGCTGGCTACACAGTACCGATTAAAACCAAAATGTTCCCCTTATCAAAATTCACTTTTTTATTAATATATTGGCAGGATAAAATTATTCTCTGGGTCTGGAGGCAGACTGCTAAATAACAAGTCTGAAAGAAATTATATGGTAAAAAACAAAAATAAAGTAGCAAAAATGTCATTGTGTCCTCTATAGTGCCCCTCAAAATACTGCTTCCTTCTTTGTGTTTTCAAATGCCCTTGCAAAGAAAAAAATAAACATTGCCAAAATGTTATTGTATTCAAACAGTCTTTTAAATCAGATCAAACTGGAGCTAACTACCTTCTACGTCCCCAACAACTGATCCTCTCACCACTTTGTTGCAGCTCTTGGACATAGCCAACTCCATGTCCTCCAGGCTACTTTCGCTGGGTGAACCGAAAACATCCATTGGTTCCTCCTCCTCCTGTTCTCTCATCTTCAGACTATTTGCCACAGCCTGGATTGCCCGCATCCACTCCTCTCTGAGAGGCAAAAATCCAATAAATTGTCAGGCATTACATCAAACAAACCCACCAAGTTTTTACACAGAAGCCACTGAATGCCATTTGGGGCATCACGTAAAACGTTGTGGCCATAGTTTGACATAAGCCTAGTGGAAAAATGGCAGCTTGCTTAATATAATATTTTACCCTGTTCTTACCTCTCCTCATTGCTGTCCACGTGAAAGGTGCGTTCAATGACAGTGGTCCACTGTAGGCAACGGATGACAAATGTGTTGGGCCGGGGTCTTTCAGTCTTCATTAACTGGCATTCTGTGAAAAACATAATTATAATTGATGTTTACAGGAAGCTGCTGAAGATTTACTTTGTATACTGTATTAACTGTATGAAACTCAAAACACCCAGCAATAGTTGTCAAGAAAAGGCCAAGGTTGTGTGAGTTATGTTTAACCATCTGGAGGACTGACCTGCCACTGAGAAGTTGTTGAGTGGTGGTGAAGTCTGGTCGTTTAGATCAGGCTTCTCCTTGTAACCGATGAAGGAACCATCACTCTTCAGGATGAAATACCTGGGCCTCCATGTTTTGATATATTCACCTTGATCATAAAAAGAGTATATTCAATCAAAAGGAATATCACTGGCATTTTAAGATGAACCCTTTGGCTTAATCTGTCTGACATCTAGAGTTAGTAATTCTAGATGTTGATCAAATTGAGCCAAAGGGTTTCCACTCCTAACACTTGTACTGCCAAGCTTTTCTTTTACTGTAAATTATCAGCATGATAATACCTTACTGATCTGCATGTGCCTTACCTCTTTTGTGGAGCCAGCCCTCTCTGACTATATTAACTTCATTCATTGTGAGAGATGTGTTTCAGAGAGGGTCAGGAACAGGAGGTCGGGGAGGGGAACAGTGGATTTCTCTCTAGGCCCGTTTAAGTCTCAGTCAGTTACAAATCTGAACAGCACCTGCTGAATGAAACAAGCAGTACCAAAGGGAATAGGACCGTCTTCAAACAGATCAATACAAAAAGAAACAAACTGTTACTAAAAGAGTAATAGAGTAGTTTAAACAGTCACCAGTAGTTACAGAGGGTATTCAATTCACTTTATTTCCAGACCTACAGTCAATAGTTGTAAGTTTTATAAAGTTAAATTTAACACTTAAGAATCTTTTAAAATTAAATACAAAGCCAATTTAATTACTGATGTACACACACAATATCAGGATACTGTGATGGATGGTCGGATGTCAACAAGTGGCCTGCAAAAAAAATACATACTTGTAAGACCTTTTAAAATCCATTTTAAAACATATGCTCAGCTGTACTCTGCACCCTTTACAGCTCTGAGTTTATCATTATGTAATTCAGTAGTTTGGAAGACTTTCATAGCTGCACACAGCCCCTACTGAGTAAAGTCACAGGGGCAAGCTATATGAAATAATGACATTAAAACAGTATAACAGCCCACAACTAACTCTTATTTTCATTATTGGTTAGTATGTGATTTTTTTGCCCAATCAATTAATCATTTCCTAGTCTATGAAATGTCAAAAAATATAGTGAAAAATGTCTATCACTAGTTGTGAAAGCCCACGGCGACATCTTCAAATGTCTTGTTTAGTCCGACCAACAGTACAAAACCCAAAAATATTTCATTAAAAAAAATATAAAACACATATATAACAATATGTATGGGCACCAGAGAATATTTGCCATTCTTAATCCATTACCAAATTGCTGTTGCCATTTTCTGTAATCAAGTATTAAAACATCTTAACAGTTTTAGTTAGTTATGGTGAATGTTATCTAATGGGGACTACTAGTGTTAACAAAAGTCTAAAATTTCTTGCCCCTCTGCTGTCCACTCTTATGGGCCAAACGTCTCACCAAACTCTAATGTCACTCATATACATAAATGTAATGCGGGTCAACTTATCTGCATAATTTAGCCGCACATGAGAAACATAACTCACTTCTGGATAGCTATGGCTCACATTTAGTTACGGCATACATAAAACACACTGTAAAGCAGTTAAGAATTCAACATTTAGCATGGGTGACATTCCTGCCGTCCTACACCAACAAACAGAGCTATGTTACTTGACGGCAACGGCAAACAGTAACCGGAATTTAAGCTATTATTGATTTCAAAGGCCATTTGGTATATCAACTGTATGCAGAATTGAGCAGGAAACACAACATAAAAGCACCTCTGCAAAAACTGAACAACGTTTCTATAATTTTATAATTATTTTTATAATTTCGGAGAAGCGTGTACTTTTACCCCGACTTTCATGTGTGATCAGGCAATCGAACAGAGAAGGGTACTGGAGGATAAAGTGCTAAATGTAAATGTCTAACGTTAAATTAACACTTGAAACACTACATTTAAACTATATGGCTCGAGTAAGTTAGATATAAAGAAGACTTTTAAGTTTTAGAAAATCTAGTTCAATATTCGGACTTACCAATCAAATCACAGAATTAAGCTAAGCTTGTTGTTGTTGGCTGTTAGTTAGTTAGCAGTACTTAGCTGTATGCTAACAGTGGAAAATTAACTTTCAACGAACCGATTGGGGGAGATTGAGTTAGAATATGTAAATCAAGTTAATAACCCCACCAGCATCTGATAATGACTCTAGCTATGTTTACGTACATTTACTGTGCGCCTGAACCACCAATAACGTTACACCAATTAATAGTTTCTGAATTTCAAATAACTTACATGTCATCTTGTAAGTAAATTACTTGGCTAATTAACGTTAAAGCTTAATATCACATATTAAGTGTTTTACAGCCAAAAAGACACACTTTCCATACGATACTTTTAAGTAAGTTTACCACTGTACCGTAATGTTACTAACGAAAGCGTGACCACCAAAAATGTTTGTTTATTATTAGTAAACATTGTCTTACATAAGTTAGCGATCATATGCCTTCTTGTAGGTTACTGATGTAGCATTGCTAATAGCGAGGTAACGTTAGTCAAAGAACTATTCTTATTAGCTATGAGTTAAGGCTCCTCAATTTATCTCGTAACCCGATATATTTGACATTTAATAATATAACAATAAGATTTTACGCACATTTCACTGACTTAATCCCACGTTGCTCTCGTTCCAATGCAGTTTTGACAGGCTAGATCCAGTGCAGGCCATCCACCCAGGAAAACACCATTGCCTCTCTTCTTCTTGGTATCAGGTAGATGGTTGCTGCTCTCTGGACATGCACCGCCGCCTGCAGGCAAGACGGCGCAAATTCATGCTAATTTCACACTAGTTTCGTGTCTAGTTATCTGTATCCTGTTCCCACATTACTCTGTGGACTCAATAAAGTTTTACCTTACCATATTTAAACAGATTCCTCCTTTCTTCACCATCTAAACTTACTGTATTTGAAAGAGGCAACCAGAAGTAGATGTATTTTGCAAAGGGCGTTTTATTGGTAACATTTTATCACACCATGTCAGCGTGAAAGCCACTAAAACATTTTAAAATCAGTTTCCATTGCAAACAGATGCCAAGATATTTCACAAAATTCTTGTTATTATATTTTAAGAATACTTAAAATTTTAGTTCTGTCTACTTCTTACAGCTCACCAGTTGGCTGTTACAAACCTGATAAGCATTTGTATTACAGTATTGAAGAAAACACAACCTAAAGTGTAGCGCAACCGTTATTACACATAGGCCTACTGAAGCATAGCAACATGTAAATGTGTTCTCTTATTAATAAGAGAACACATTTGATTATTTCAGATGCACCAGCTCAACAAAAGGTCTTTGGAGCTATGAAGAAAACAAACAAATGCTTGAAATAAATGCACAAATAAATTATGTGGCTGCTGCTTCAGGAGACTCAACCAGAACCTGATGCCTGGCACTGCAAACGCAACTCTCACGATACGATGTGAGACCCAAGATGGCAGTCCCCAGATGCTAGACTGCTGATCCAAACAAACATCTCTACTCGGACATAAAACTTTTTTTTTTATTCTTTCTTTTCTTCCTTCCTATTCTTCCTTTCTTCTTTCCTTTTTTCCACTCAAAACCAGACTATAATGTCAAGCAGCCTGGATGATCTTGAAGAATACATAGCTGAGTGCTTCAACAGACTCTACATCATGAACAAAGGCAAAACAGATGACACAAAAAAGGGCAAAGCCAACTCCAATCCAAACCCCAAAAGACTCCACCCAGATTCAGTCTCCAGCCCAGGTACAACACCATCCACATCTCCAAAGCCACCATGCTGTCATATACAGTAGTCTAATGCGCTTGCACATATACTGTGTGGTATACAGTGCAATGTAGAAGACTACATGATGTCGGGAGTTCTAGCGAGTGTACTGGTATGTTGATGTGCTAGCTGACGATGATTCATGAAACCAGCAAAAGCTAAATTAAGGCCTCCATCGCAATTATTTACATGATGTCAGAAGTGAACAACAAGAGGAGTCATGGCTAAATTTAATCCCCAGACGAACTTTTTCGATAAGCCAGGAGAGTGGTCTCCAGAACAGAGGATAGGTAAGGAGGCTCCGGAAGAGGCTGTGTCAAGACAAGTCAGGTCAATTTATATATATATATTTATAAAGCACATGTAAAAACAACCCTCATTGACCAAAGTGCTGTACAGACCAGAGCAGGTAGCTAAAATCACAAACAAAAGAAACACTGATATAAACATCACTGCACACAGCTCATAGACACAAATAAAAAACTCATAGACATAGGTACAAGTCAAAAATTCCACCACATCAGGAGAATTCAAATGCTAGTTAATAAAAGTATGTTTTGAGCCTGATCTTAAAATTGTCAATGGAGGGGGTAGAGCTGATAGGGAGGGGGATGCTGTTCCACAGTTTAGGAGCTGCAACAGCTAAGGCGCGGTCACCCCTGAGCTTAAGTTTTGATCGTGGGACAGCCAGGAGCCCCAAGTCAGCTGACCTGAGGGACCTGGAGGTAGGATAAGGGGTTAGGAGGTCTGCGATATAGAAGGGGGCCAGCCCATTTAGGACTTTATAGACAAACAAGAGAACCTTAAAATCAATTCTGAACCATACTGGCAGCCAGTGGAGAGAGGCCAGAGTAGGGGTAATGTTCCCCCTTCTGGGTACCTGTCAGGAGCCTGGTTGCAGCATTCTGGACCAGTGAAGGCGGAGTCAAATATCACGCAAAGGTTTTTGACATGGGGTTTAACAAGGCTGGACAGGTTGCCAAGACTGTTAGTAATCTTTTTGATGGAGTCACCAGAGAAGGTCTATTAAAATGTCATGATCCACTGTATCAAATGCTGTGCTGAGGTCGAGAAGAATCAGGATGGTACAATCACTGGTGTTGAAGCAGGTCATTGTAGACTTTCAGCAAGGTAGCCTGTGCTATGATAAGACCTAAGACCTAACTGAAATCTTTCCAAGATGTAATTTTGGTGTAGGTAGGGCAGCAATTGACTGAGAATAACCTTTTTGAGAACCTTTGACTGGATGGAAGTTTAGAAATTGGTCTGTAGTTACTAGGCAAGGTGGGGTCTGAGTTGGGTTTTTTCAGGAGGGGCTGGACCACTGCGTCCTTGAAGCAGGTTGGAACGGTACCAGTGACCAGAGAGCTGTTGATAATAGAGAGGATGCTTGGACCGGCTATGACAAAGACATCCTTCAGGAGGGCAGTAGGGACATTGTCAAGGGGGCAGGTTGCAGGTTTCATGGTGGAAACAATCTTTGTAAGGGAGGGTAGTGTGATGGGTTGTAAACAGTCCAATTCAGATGAACTGATCAGTGAGACAGCTAGGTCACGGGTGGGTGGGTGGGCCGGGTGTTAATTTTGATGTCCTCAGTTTTGCTAATGAAAAATGTTTTAAATTCTTCGCATTTAGCAGGGGACACATCTAAGCTGGTACTGGGGGTGGGACAGATGACCGAAATAATGGAACTGACTAAGACCTAGGGATTATGAGAGTTGGTCAGAATTAGGTCAGAAAAGTACTTTGCTCTCACAGACTTCCTGATATTTGTGAAGATTGTTTCTCCAAATGTCAAAATTTGAAGCTTATCACACTACCACTTTCGTTCTGATTTTTTGCATTACCTCCTTAGGGCTCTGGTGAGTGTCATTGGTGATTGCAGCGCCCAACTGCTAAAGAATACTCGTTCTTCTCACCAGTTCACCACTCATATCCACGCATTGACTTTTTCCTCACCAGCAATTCAATTATATCTAATATTTCAGTCTCAAACATCCACCCCATCATTATTAGGGAAAATGCCTCCATAACATTTACATGGAATAGAACCATTTCACATAAACACATCACTAGATGGCCCTTTAACACATCTCTTCTCAAAGACCCTGAGTTTGACAGTTATATTAAAAAAGAGTGGGCATCCTTCTTAGAAATAAATGATTCCCCAAAGTCATCGCCAACTCGTGGGAAAAAGGAAAGGCAGAACTAAAAGGCGAAATAATTTCATTCTCAATAATTTCAAGAAAAAGGAACAAGAAGCTGAACTGGAACAAAAAACCAAACAACTCAAAAATATTATCGCAAGTAACCTAACAGAGGAAACCCAGAATTAATTAAGAAAGTATAAATTCCAACTAAATGAAATTATAAATAAGAAAACTCAATTCCTGACACAGTCTTCGACAAGAAAATTTCCACCGTACCAATAAATATGGCAAATACTTATTAATAAAATTAAACAAAATACAGAAAAAACAACAATCGCCATCATTATGGACTCAGCAGGGTGTTTACGCCAATCTATATTCATCACAAAAGAACCCAAGTCAAGAGAACATAAAATAATTTCTCAACAGTACTGACTTATCACAGCTTAATAAAGAACAAACCAACATACTTGATTCATCAATAACACAGGATGAACTTCCCACTGCCTTTAATCTTATGCCCAATAACAAAGCACCAGGACCCGATGGCTTCCCTGCTGAGTTCTATAAACACTTCTCATCCATTCTAGGTCCGCTCTTCAACAAACTGATAACTGAAATAAAACAAAATTCAAGATTTCCAGCAAACATGAACACAGCTCCAGTTTCACTCCTCTCAAAGCCTAACAAAGACCCAACCGTCCCTCTCTCATCAATGTGGATATAAAAATCATCACAAAGACACTAGCTCACAGAATACAAAAAGTCACTCCATCCATAATTCTCCCAGATCAAACTAGCTTTATCAAAGGTAGACACTCATCCGGTAACACACACAGACTGTTCAATATAATGCATTAGCCTATTCATCAAAATAACAGGTCGGTACCATCATAGCCATCTTAGATGCAGAAAAAGTCAGAGTAACACTGACAGAGTAAACTGGACATTTATCTTAACCACACTAGAAAGATTTGGCTTTGGGGAATCATTTATTAACTGGGTCAAGATTCTGTACACCTCCTCTTCAACCACTGTCATCACCAATGGACAAACCTCACAATGCTTCACACTGCACAGTGGGACTAGGCAAGGACGCCCACTCTCTCCCTCTCTAGTCCCCATTTTCATCGAACCTTTAGCAGCTGCCATTCATCAGAACATCTACATAGAAGGCATCCAAACACCCAAAACACATCATAAGATCAGTCTTTATGTGGATGATACATTGCTGTTCCTAAAAAACCCTCACTCACCCAGCTCATTGAATCATACTCCACTATCTTTGACTACTCCATTAACTGGAACAAATCTTCCATCCTTCCAGTAACAGCTGGGATGTGGCAGTCCATACACCACCTATTCCATTATACACAGGTCACATCATGTATTTAGGCAGTAATGTTTCCCCCAGGCTGTCACAGCTGTTCAGACTCAACTTCGCTCCACTACTCAAAACAATAAATGAACCTACCACTATCCATTTTGGGCAGAATAAAAACTTTTAAAATGACAATACTTCTTAAAATAAATGATCCATTTTCAATGATTCCAACTCAACCCCACCCTCACCTGGTTCAAATCTTTAGATTCAATTGTCTCCAAATTCTACTGGAGTAGAAGTAGTACTGGAATACTTCACCGAGAATTAAACTGGCCACTCTGCAAAAAACAAAATAAAACAAACAAACAAAAAAAACAAAAAAAAACAGGGAGGACTTGAGCCTCCACATTTTTACCATTATTCTCTGGCAAATCAGCTTCAGTACATATTCAAATGGATCCACCCAAATCAATCAGATAACACATGGTTAGATATAAAGACATTCAGATTTCAGATTCACAATTTCTCATCCAGTCTATCAAACGCCTTCCTTGTTTCAAAACATTAACAATAGCTGCACCCTGGTGGAAACTCCACAAAATCACAAAAACCACCATCACACCATCTAATTTTACTCCCAATGGAACAATCCTGACTTTCTAAGTAACTAAAAACCACTTAATTTCATGGACTGAAAAAGGCATCACACATCTTAAACATATCTTCCATAATAAAACCCTGGTTTCATTCTCCCACTTGGTCCAGAAGTACGGCACTGGGAGCAAACTATTTTTGTAACTTAAATCATCTGTTCAATCAAAATGTAACATTATGTCCACCAATCTTCCTCCCACAACTTCAGATTTAGTTAACATCACTTCTTCGAAAAAACTCCTTTCCAAAATATATAATAATATCACAGTATGACAAAACACTATCAATACCATCAATATAATGGGAACTAGACCTATCCATCACCACTGGTGCCGATTTCTGGAATCAAATTTGCAAAAACATCTACTTCATGACTAAAAATGCCAACCTACAACTCATACAGTATAAAATACTCCACAGAATACACTTCACTAGGCAAAAAATGTTTAAAATTGGATTCTCATCAGAAATCAAAACAAACTGTACATTACTCGTCATGGCTCTAACTATCGCCAAGAAAACTATTCTCATGAAATGGAAATCAAGGAACACCACACATGAAAAACATACACATAGATTACATCTCTATGGAAAACGTATCCACCGCCGTCAAAAACACTGCAACAGAACCCCACTCCACCTGTGTCATATCTCATTCATTTCTTACAAACATGATTCCATCCAACTTCCATCGAAATCTACATACATACACACATACAGTATATGTGCTGCAACACATAAACATTACTATTATCATTATTGATGACAAGATAAGATAAGATAAGATAAACTTGAAGATAAAGATAAAGTTCACCGTTACAGCAGCTCAAGAGACAGAGATAAAACAACAATTAAAGAAAGAGAAATTAAATAAAAGAAACATTATATACACAATACAGTGAATATAAGAAACATTATGTACACAGCCTCACCCAGCTAGATGTGCCAGTGGTGAGATTTGATTGCACAGTTGTCCATGGGTTGGTTGCACAGATATTGATTGCAAAGGTGTCGATGAAATTGCACATAAGACTACTATATTAGTAGTACTACTGCTCCCAATAAATAAAACTAAAAGGACCCTAAAGTGCATGAGTAAACATCAGTAAACATCAGTCATACTATGATGTGAGTGGTGGTTACAATGACGCAGCAGATTATAATGCAGCATTATACAGTCTGATTGCAGTGGGAATGAAGGACCTGCGGAAGCGCTCCTTCTTACACTTAGGGTGTATGAGTCTATCACTGAAGGAGCTGCTTAAGGCCCCCACAGTCTGATGCAGAGGGTGGGAGGTGTTGGCCATGATGGCGGACAGTTTGGCCAGAACCCTCCTCTCCCCCACCATGGAGTCCAGGGGGCAGCCACAGACTGAGCTGGCTCTTTTTATCAGTCTGTTGAGTCTGTTCTTGTCCCGCTCAGAACACCCCCCTCCCCAACACACCACTGCATAAGAGACCACAGATGCCACCACAGTCTCATAAAAAGTTGCCTGCTCACACTGAAGGATCCTAGCCTTCTCAGCAGGTATAGACGACACTGACCCTTCTTACAAAGAGAGTCGGTGTTATCTGTCCAGTCCAGTTTGTTATTTAGGTGAACACCCAGGTACCTGTATGTCCTCACTCTCTCGATGTCAAGTCCCTGGATGTTTACCGGTGCAGTGTTGGAGGAGGGTTTTCTGTGGAAGTCGACCACCATCTCCTTTGTCTTGCTGGCATTTACTTGAAGGTGATTCTGCTCACACCAGTCGACAAAGTCTGTGATGACCTTCCTGTACTCACAGTCGTTCCCCTCTGACACACATCCCACGATGGCAGTGTCATCGGAGAACTTCTGGAGGTGACAACTGTCTGTGGAGTATCTGAAGTTTGATGTGTACAGGGTGAAGAGGAAAGGTGAGAGTACTGTGCCCATGTACTTGCTTATTTTATTTATGCCATTTCTTAAATTGAATTATTGTTGTTTTAATGTTTTTGCATTGTTTTTTGTTATTGTTATTACTACTGTTGTTATTTTTGACAATATTAACAGTATTATTATTATTGATATTGATAAAAACGTGTTAACGTCTAAACACCCACAACTTCCCTATCGCTGACAACCTTTTATCCACTCATCAACCAATGTTTTTATTTATTTTTTGCATACTGGTATTTGTCATTAATATTATATCTCCTTCCAGTTTTGGTATTCTTTTTTATGTAGTCACCCCTTCACACACTCACCCTTTTTTCTTTTTTCTTTTTTAATCTTAGTTATTTATCTCTCTCTAAAGCCCCCCTGCCACCGTAACATTATTAAGCCGTGGCCTGCCTTGCCCCTGGTGGCTGGAGCTCCATTCGGGGCACTCTGACCATTGTTTCTAGAACGGGCGGCATGGGGAAGGAAGGCTGGGTCACCCTATCCCTTTTCTCAACCTATACCACAACTCAATCTGACTGTCAATCCCTAATAAACAGGCCTCATCCTTAGGGTCTAGGAGCAGTTTGGTAAGGGATCAAGCCCACAATCGGCTAGCTTTGTTGTATAATATTGAAAACGTGGTAGTAATGGCGAAAAAGTTTAATTTCATACCAGTAATTACAAAAGGAAACAATAATCTTGTTGACCCAGTTGGCCTGACCCTGCTGACCCGTTCTGGAGCTCCCTGACGGTGCCCCGATCACTGCCAGTGGCCAGGTGTTGTTTTTTCCCTCGTGTTGTTCTGGTAGTGTTTTGTCTTGCAATATAATAAATAAATAAAAAAACAAATATATTATGTGGCTTGAAAATGAGAGACAAGAAATAAATCAGGACCAGCCCCAAGGCAATCTCAGACATATGGAATACAGTGGTGGACAGTAACTAAGCACATTTATTCAAATACTGCACTTCTGAGTGTAGAGAGTAGAATTCTGAGGCACTTGTACTTTACTTGAGTATTTCTATTTCATGCTAAATTATACCTATACTTCACTACCTTTCAAAGGGAAATGTGGTACTTTTTACTTCACAACATTTATCAGACAGCAATGTTACCTGTGTGGATTAAAATTGTACACACAAAATATATGATAAACAAATACTATATGATTCATTTTTATAAATTAGACTACCCAGCTAAATACTTGCTTACACCAAATGCATCCATAATCAATCCAATAATATAACACTCCACATCACTTTTATTTTACCGATAATACTTATGTACTTATACTAACAGTAAGTGAAGTTTTTAATGCAAGACTTTTTTTTAAAGGTTATTTTTTCTGGCATTTTTGCCTTTATTGGATAGCGACAGCTGCAGAGAGAGACAGTAAAGGAGAGATTATATTTCAGTACATTCCAAAATTGTTCATTACAAGCTTCACGTGGTAGTACTAATTGTGGACTGTCTTATGTTATTGTTTTTTTTTGATTGTGTATTCATGTTGTTATGCACATCACACCTGTATGTGCCAAAAAGGAAACAGGACAGTAAGGAGGAAGCAGAATGTTCCACTGAAACTGAAGATGACTGACTAAATGTCAGATGGAATCAGGTGAATCAGTTAAAGACAAAGACACATTTCAGTATTTCACACAATGTGTCTCCCTCTCACATGCAAAAAGAGAAATTATCAAGGCTAGCTGTTGCATATACTGTACTGAGAAACAAGACCTTGTAATACAGAAATGCCAGACATATATTTGAGGTAATTCAGAAACAGTGTCTCCATTACATTTGTCCACCAGAGAACTCTGATAACTTTATTTTGATTTTTTTTTCAATATGTCCTGCTTAGTACATATTGTAGTCATAATTCTTTAATTAAAAAACACATTTGTTTGTGTATGTTATGTGTTCATATAAAAAATTAATATCGGCCCATATATCGTTATCAGAGTTCTGTTACTCTTTAAATATCAATATCAGTATCTGCCTCATAATTCCAGTATTGGTCAGGCTCTAAACTGTACCACAGGAAAATATGAAGAAGACACAATGATAAATAGAGATTAATACATTGACATTGCATATTTTGACCTTGTAATAATAACACAATTTCTGTTGGGTAAAAATATATAAATTGCCTGAGCAATCTATTCATCAGTCACATCTATTCATTATTCTCTTGATTCATTCTTTAGTCTTTCAGGAGTCTTCACCCTTTGGCTGTGCACTTTGCAGCTCCTGGATCAGTGCTGGAAAAGAAAAAGTATAACACAACATCATTCTTTAAATATCAATAGTTTATGCATGCACTATCTAGCTTCATAAGTTAACCTAATGACAACGGACGGCATACAAGTTAGAACTCACCTGTGATAATCTCGTCCTTCATTTGTTGAAGTTCTTTTTTCACTTCTTCAATTATTTCCTTCAAACATACAGATAAATGTAATAACATAATTACATACATAATTAAAATAAATCAGTCTTTCAGTAAACAGCCTTAAAGCTCTAGCTGATAACTTGGCACAATAGTGGAATTGTGGACAGAAAGTTCGGACTTTCCAACTGCAGTCTGTTTTACTTTTGATGACATTACTCCCTAGTGCTTGCAAATCATGGTGGATTGGAAAACACGTGCACATTCTTAAAACATAACATCATTTTAAACATCTCTGTTAACACAGATCTTTACTGTTAGTTGATTAGTCAAGTTGAAAGATATTGTTGTATGTTCAAATAGAGATGGAGGAACCAACCTGTTTGATTCGTTCCATATCAGTATCACTTCCTGCACCCTCTGAGTTCTTTTTCACCACTTTCATTCTAGGATAGAAAGAGTCAAGTTTAACCTTAGCCTAAACAGACTCCTTGAGATCAAGGAGGTCTTTTCCAAGAGAGAGCGGGCCAGGAGAAGCAGCATACTTTACTTCAGACAGAAAAACAAAAGCACTTCATGGGTATTAGAAGATCTTAGAAAAGTGAGAGAATGAGGGAAACAGAACAGCAGCAAACAGTCAAAAACAGTAAATGTTTTCAGTGTTTGGAATGGATCATCTTCCATCGCCCCAACAACTGCTTATGTTTCAGTAAGAGCAACCACTTCCTCAAATCTTAACAAAGACATTTGAGCAAAGTTGCTTCAGCGAGTATAATTGAACTGCCTCCAAAATGTCCATTTCTGGTACAAGTGAGCGATGGCGTCCAAACATTATGGTAACACATTACTTGGGGAGACCAATGATAATAGTTATTATTACTGCTCTGTTGTATTATATTCAGACTTCATGAGCAAAAACTCACCTAGTTTATGTTCATGCTGTCAGGAAAGAAATGTAATGAATGCAGTTGCAGGGTGCTATCATGGCAACATGTTGCAGTGAAGCAGAAGACTGAATGTCACCATAGCAACTTAGAGACAAGTTTCAGTCTCTTACTATAATTACAGCCTCAGACAGAAACCACAAAATGTTGAGTGCTGTATTTGTTGTACTGAGTCATTTGCAAGCAGCACAAAGCTTCAAAGCAGAGAGCGCTAAGAAGTAGTGGGACAGAAAAGAACTTTGGTGGCAGGTGGGGACAGAGGGGAGACTGATACCTGGACACTGTGGTAGTGGAAGAGTTAGAGGAGGAGCTTGGACTTGGGCTGGAGTCCCTTTGATTGTTGGTTAAGGATTTGGGCCTGTTGCAAAAACATGCAGATCCTTTAAGGCAGTTGGTGACTGGGTTTTTGAATTTGTATAAATGGCTCAAGGGAGATTGTTATTTAGCACCAAATATGATTGGTCTGTGGATGGAGGCTTGATGGGTCAGGCTCTTACCTTGGCATGGTGGCAGATTTTTCCTTAGGCTTTCCATTGATTTCTGGTGAAATGTAATTATATGTATTATTACAGTACATGGCAATAAGATAAAATTAAATGTTTTTTGTATTTTCTGTCTGTTTTATCCCAAATTGTATTTTAAGTCTTCATACCATGCTAAGTTGTGGTGTAAAGAAAGAAGATACGTGTAGCATATATTATTCTAACATTAAGTCAATGTTTTGGTTGTAGACAAAGGGTTAGGGGTTAATAATAATAACAATAACAACATTTAAGTAGTATGTTCTGTTTTATTCTTTTATTTTGCAGTCTTGTAGGAGGGATGAAAGTGACATTACTCACCTCCTGGTCCTGAGAGTTTTGATATTGAGCTGTCAGAATCCTCCTGTAGTCATGTACAGACATTCCAAAGTTATCATCTACTCATATCTTAAATCTTACTGCTCACTCTACAAATATTACAGAATAATGAGAGGAAATCCAATAATCATGAAATCACTGACATGAGACTTACATTGCGAGGTTCTACCTTT
This sequence comes from Macquaria ambigua, assembly GCA_008360985.2. NCBI lineage: Eukaryota > Metazoa > Chordata > Actinopteri > Centrarchiformes > Percichthyidae > Macquaria > Macquaria ambigua. Next base: position 17,304 of record VMKM01002176.1, on the reverse strand, counting down.
TTTACAGCAGGATTATCAGCAGCTTTCCTCCTATTTAAAATAGTTGTATTACAGACATTCAGAGGTCGCTAATATCAGATCATCACAGACATGTCTTATATGTCTCTTAAGTAATAACTTACCTCCTTGCAAGGATAGCACTCATTTCTCCCATTAGATTACCTCCTCCACCTCCACCTCCACCTCCACCTTCCCCAGATGAGGATGCTGGTTTGGGGGCTGGGGCTGCTGACTCATCCTGGATAAACAAAAACACCTCCAGTCACTATGTTCAAAGAAATCTGGACCATTGATCAGTTTACTCAGTCTGTCATTTACAAGAACATGGACACCATAATTATCCATCATTTCTGCCAAGCTACATCTTTTTATACAGTCTCATTAGAGCAAGTGTGCATCAGGGTATTTGGATTGGTGGAGTATACAAAGGAGAAAAGGCATATATGCACCTTACCTTGACTGTTTTACGCAGTTTGGCTCCTGCCAGAGCTGCAGCCAGATCGTTTCCCCCTCCCCCTCCCCCTCCCCCTCCACTTCCTCCAGCAGGTGGTGCAGGCGGGACCATGCCACCAGGAGGAGGTGGTGGAGGTGCAGGTGGGCACGGTCCAGAGGAAGGCGGTGGGCCTGGAGGTGGTGGGGGTGCTGGTGGGGCGGGTGGAGCTGCCGGTGGGGCAGGAGGAGCAGGAGGAGCAGGAGGGGCAGATGCAGCAGCGGAGGCCTGCCTCTCTCTCTCCAGACGCTCCTTCTCCTGCTGTTCCTGCCTCTGACGCTCTAGTCTGGACCGAGATCGACAGATAATTCATTTTTCCACAGCTGAGTTAAATCTGTAACAGTGTAATTTAGTACTGGAAGGATTAGATGATTAACTGATTCATCCTTTCAGTCATTTGTGAAGCATAAAAGCCAAACATACAAAGGTCCCAGCTTCCCAAATGTGAGGATTATCTGATAATCATTGTAAACTGATTATCTTTGCATTTTTGACTGTTGTTTGGAAAAAATAAGCATCTGAGAACATCAACTTGGGTCTTAGGAAATGATGGCATTTTTCACTATTTTCTGAAAATTTTGAAAACAATGAATTGAAAAAATAAATAACCAAGACAGCAATCAATGATGAAAATAAACATTTGCTGCAGCCTCAGTATCATTTATAATGAACAGTACCTTCTCTGGTGTTCCAACTCCTGGGCAGAGGGTCCATCCTGAGCTGCGCCTGAGCAAAAACATTATTGTTGTGTATAATTGGCAAGTGTGCCTCCTCTAAATCCAGACTATTTTAACTAAAAGAAAGCAGTAGATGCAAGCAGGGTTGTAGTCTAGAGAAACCCATATGGTTATCAAGCTGATGAAATGTCTATATGCACAAGTACTTTTGATGCGAATCATTTTCTGAAAGAATATTTGATTTTAGTTCACAGTGATGGTTGGGATGACTTACATTTGTCACTAACAGGAAATAATAGTTGATACACCTTTTTAACTGAGAAAAACACTTGACATATTGCTGGATAATGGATGTATTTTCAAACAATATGTCATTACCAACTATATTATTACATAGCCAAATTAATTAACATAGCAGGACTATAACAAAAAGAAAAATAATTGCAAAATCCATTTATTACTTCTATCAGTAGTTGTTCACTTTTAAAAGACATAATCAGGCTTTGATTTGGATTTATGCTCTACACATGGCACTGTCACTATATAACAATCACAGTATGAGTAACACAGAAGCACTTCACACTGCCAGACCTGGATCTAATGTGCCTGCTTGCATTGCTGTGTTTACCTGTGCCCGCCGGTGCATTGAGAGCCTCTAATGCATGCATCATGGAGTTGGCAAAAAGAGCAGCATCCTCTTTACTGCCAAAGTTCAGCCCCCACACCTGTTTGGGATCCCGCCACTGGTGGAAGTTTGGTGTGGCTTGATTGTACTTCATCCCTTTGATAATGGGACAGTTGATCACAACCTGGCATGAAAAAAGTGATACATATTTATAATCTGTCACTTACGACCAACACTGTCCCCACTAACTTCAAGACTGCTGTAGTTAAACCTTCCATTCTTTTCAAAAGTACTAGAAAGAGTTGTATCTCAGCAACTTTCGGTCCACATATTTAATCTTATTTGATCTTTTTGAACCTTTTCACTCTGCTCTCAGGGTCTGTCACTCCACTGAAACAGCAACAACTTACTAAAGTGGTAATGATCTTCTGCTTACTATGGATTCAGATTCCACCTCAGTGCTTCTATTACTGGATCTCAGTGTGGCTTTTGACACCATAGATCACTGTATACTCCTAGAACCGACTGGAAAATCACTTTACCGTCTCTGGCCTTGCTCTGATGGTTAACGTCTGAAAAAACACAGTATGTTTCCGTAATAATATTACATCATTATATATGGAGTACCTCAGGGCTCTGTTCTTGGCTCTCTGCTTTTCTCTTTATATATTTCACCACTTGGCCAAATGATACGCAGTCATGGAATTAATTTCCACTGCTATGCTGATGATACTCAGCTGTATGTGCCTGTAAACGCGGATGATCTTTCACAATTAGAGGCCTGCTTGTCTGCTGTGAAAAATTGGATGTCATGCAATTTCCTGCTCATACATTCTGATAAAACTGAGATGCTGGCCATTGGCCCTGCTCCACATACAGACCAGCTTGATCAAGTAACAGTAACTCTGGACAACTGTGTGATTTCTCCAAATTTGACAGTCAAGAATCTTGGTGTTACATTTGATCCTACCCTCTCTTTTGATCAGCACATTAAAGAAAACACCAAGATGACTTTTTTCCACCTACACAACATAGCTAAAATTAGGTCCTTTCTGTCCTTGGCTGATGCAGATCGTAATTCTTCCCTTTGTTTTATGCAGACTTGATTATTATATTATTTTCACTCAGGCTTCTCTGTGTTGGACCATCGGCCGTCCTGGGACCTCTCTCTCTCCTCTGGCTGATGGTGCCTCATTCCAGATTTTTGGATCTGGATCTTCAGGAGATTCAGCCTCTCCTCTCATCTCTCACTCTCTCCTCCTGGATCCATTCTTCATATATGTTTACAATCTATCTAAAATTTTGCCATCCTGATTGTCCATACTGTAATTTTACTATGTTGGTCTGTACACACGATATCTATTGCATGTATATCCGTCCTGGAAGAGGGACCCCCCCTTTGTTGCTATCCCTAAGGTTTCTTCCATGTTTTCCCCCATTTGAGTCTTTGGGGGTCCTAGCTTATACTGTCATGAATACCTATAAAATGTAATGCAATTCAATGCAAAAGGCAGAGAAGCCAGATGTGAGTTGTTTCAAATTTATGATCATTTGTGGTTTATGTTAGCTTGAATTGCATTGACTGTAAGGTGTATGTAATATATGTTGTGGGGATTATTATTCTCTACATCTGTATGTCTGTATAGTTTGAACAGAATCCAATGCAACTAAAATCCACTAGATGGTGATGATACTGTATTGTTCAAAAGGAGCACAGGAAATCACCCCCCCCCCCCCCTGAAATAGTATCTGGCTTTGTATTGTATACATCTGATTGTAAACAACAAATAACCATCACATCAACTTTGAGACTTGATCATTACTTAAGCATTGCTGAAAAGATTAGCAGCCTCTGGCAGCTAGTCTTTCACTTGTGCTCTCTCTCTCTACCTATATATATATATAGAGAGAGAGCACAAGTAAGAGAAGGAAGTAAGAAGCCAAAATGGGGTACTGGTCTCAGCAAGTTATTGTTTAAAAGTACAGAGGTGAGACTAAGCTTCTCCAGTTTGAATCCAACAGTTTAATAGGTTATGATTTTGAGCAAAAATTAGTCTCTGCTGGTCAGAAGCAGCAAACTTGAAATCTGTTCTATGAACTTCCAGAACTCCAGCGGTAGCCTACTGCCAAACTACATTGCTGAGTCATTCTGTATTGTTTCAAGGGAAGTGTGACCTTCAACCAAAAAAACTGCACGATATGTGTGTACAACCAGAACATGTTAAAGTGATTGTCTGTTTGGCTGTGTGTGTGTGTGTGTGTGTACACTTGTCTTGTACCTGCTGGTCGGCCTGCAGTTTGCGGCCCACCACTCTGAAGGTGTTGGTCACTGGGTTGTGATAGATCTGGACGCGGCTAAAGGAAGGACTGTCAGATCCCGCTGGCACCCAGCGCTTGTAGGAGTCATCATACAGCATGACTGTCGCCCTCACCTGGCAGATGCTGGACTCACTGTTGGAGGGAGAGGTGATGAAAAAAAGATGATGAGATGCAAAGTACGATAAAAGACCATAGGGTGGAAGGAAGTGGAGAGCAACAAAAGAAGTGTGTAGTGTGAGATGTCGTGTTATTGTAGTACGGATATGGATACCTGGTTTTAAAGAGGTAATCCATGAACATTCATATTTAGTCCCAAGTTTTGGTGCTGAGTGTTTACTGCTGCTGTGTTTCTGCACTGCACATCTCACAGAGATTTCTGGTCATCTGTCCATAATGTACCCTGTCTCACTCAGTGTATGTTGGGATAGGCTCAGGATATGTCCAATGCCAATGTTTTTAAAATATGGTCAATGTATGGTTAAGGTTAGGCAACATAACCCAACCCTGAGTGTTTTGAAAAGAAAACTTTCACAGGTGGATATAGATTCATATAAGTCACTATTGTGTTGTACGTGTCATAGACCTGTCATAGCACTGGCGGAAGAAGTATTCAGACCCTTTACCTAAGTAAAAGTAGTAATACCACAATGTAAAAATGACAAGTAAAAGACTTGTATTCAAAAATATGCATAAGTAAAAGTAAGCAAGTATTATCAGTGAAATATAATTTAAGTAATTTAAGCCCTATCAGTGATAAATTATGATATATTATTTGATGATTATTACTTTTGCTTATTTTCCATTTATATACATTTGGGTAGTATAACATTGCATCATATCTTTTAAACCAGTCAAATGTGTGTGACTATAGCTGTTAATCTCTTGGCTTGTATATACACATTTGGCTTAGGATATTTCATATACAACCAGGCCTGTGCAAGACTTATATGTATTTGTATTGTATTTGTTTGAATGCTTCAGGCAAAAGTAAGGAAATAGAAAATAGAGGTATGTTTGCAGCAGAACTGCAGATACTAATTTCTATACTCAGACATTGCAACAATGAGTTATTTTCAGTCTGCTTGTTGCACAGTCTGTTGCCTGTGGGAAATCTTAACTTCCTGTCAAAAAGGTTTTCATGTTTTGACCACTTCCTGTGCTCTGTACAACACTGCCTAATATGGACTACATTATTTCACCTGTCAGTGATACATAACTTCTCAAAATCGTTAACCCTCAAAATCTTTTTTAGGATTTAGAAATATGCTCTCTCCACAGCAAATACAGATACTTCTTCAGCTCTGATAGTTTCATTTTATGTGTGACAACAGTAAAAACAGAACACCTGCTATGAGCTCCAGACACTTGCATACAGCAGGAAATGTAGTCAGAACTAAAGAGCCTGTTAGGCAAAGTCAAGTGTAGAGTTGATAGGAAGCAGTGCTGTTCTGCATATTTTCAGTAATTCATGTGTGAGACATTCAAAATGATTTGGGAGAAAAAACAGTTTTGAGTGGATTAACACTTAATTTATTATTTAAAAAATTGCTCACCCCATATTCCAGCTGTAGTCAGTATCCAAAGTTTCACTTGCTTTTTAGCAATCTGCTACTTCTCATCAACTTGAATCACGTCGTCCTCCCTCTCACAAGTATATTTGTTGTCTATTCAAACCTGCTGTCATTCTTGCCTGCACACCTCAGTCGCGCACTCTCATGACATTGTTTAACACTAACCACTTGCACTTCTGTCTTTGTATTCTCATTTCCTAGACAGGTTTTTTTTTCTCTCTTCCTGTTCTTGCCTCCTTCACTCGATCTTTTAAATTCTCATTTTCACACCTCCCCCTTTTTCTGTCTCCCTGTGGCACAGCTCTGATTTCGATGTGCTTTTTCTTTTCCTTTATACAGTTCTGCTTATTTGGGGGTGGGGGTGGGGGGTGGGGGGTAGTTTTTATTACAATTGGTGCCCAGCTGAATGTCTGTGTGTGTGTGTGTGTGTGTTGGGGGGTTGAAGGACGACAAAATTCATTACACTTGCACACTGGTCATGAGTCCTCTTCACATTATTTAGACTACTTCAGATAAAGAGTTGGAAGTGTCACATGTAGTGGTTCAGTGCAACTTTCCCTGCTGGAAGGACAAGCAGCAGCTGTTATTGTATTTCATGGCTCCAAGAGTTATTATTGTTCTGTATTAATTACTGTATTAGTTGTATTATACAACAGCAGTAATATAGAGTCATATTTAGCTGTGTTAGACTCTAATAGACTCTGAACTGGATTAGCAACAGTACTAGTAGTAGTAGAACTGGATTTATAAGTAGCAGTAGTTGTAACAGTATCAGCAGTACTACAGGTACAGTAGTAATAGTAGTAGTATATGTAGTATGGGGTAGTGAAGGGAAGCTGAAGGGTAGTGGAAGCCACATCAAAATGTTTTGAGTCATCCCAAAAAGAGGGAACTGCCAAACTACTGAAATAGCTCACTCTTGATGATGCGTATGAACGTAATAAATATATTCAGCCATCATGCAAGTACATATTGTTGTACATTTTGAGGGTTTTTTTTATTTATGGGCCAAGGTACAGTCTCAACAGATGAATTTTCAGTCTGCAACGGAAGATGTGTACAGTTTCTGCAGTTTACATTATGTGTACAGTTTTCTCATGATGTCAGTGGGGACTGCAAACTGTCTTGGTTTTGTTGAGTGGTAGCTGGGCCCCCCTCGTGGAGAAGGAGAAGGAGTTGTAAGCAAGTAAGCCGGCGGTAGCAGAGCATAGTGGACGGGCTGGGGTGTATGGTTTGACTATGTCCTGGATGTAGGATGGGCATGAGCCATTCCCAGCACAGTAGGTAAGTCTTGAATCAGATTTGAGCAGCCACCAGTAGCCAGTGCAGGGTGCAGACGAGTGGTGCAGTGTGGGAGAACTTGGGTAGGTTGAAGACCAGCCAAGCTGCTGAATTCTGGATGAGCTGCAGAGGACAGGTGGCACATGCAGGCACACCAGCCAGGAGCAAGTTGCAGTAGTCTGACAAGAGCCTGGACCAGAACCTGCACTGCTTCCTGGGTGAGGAACAGACATATCCTCCTGATGTTGTGGAGGATGAATCTGCAGGAGCGAGTTGAAGCAGCGATGTTGGCAGCGAAGGACATCTGGTCATCTCAGTGGTAATGGATCAAATGTACTGGATGAAATGTGTTCATGTTACTCTTTAACAGTTTTAATGTGTTACCTCTCAGTCTCTGTCATAGCACTGCTAACTAGCACTTCCTCCTAGTGCTGCGGTAGCAATGAAAGAAGAACTACGAACTTCATTATTTTTGCTTCTAAGGGACTGAATAAATATTAGTTAAGAGGAACAAGGAACAAACTTTTCTAAAATATGCAAATTGTCATCTTGCTTTGTATTATTTATTTCCAAGGTGTTGCAAATTATACATTTTATATAGGCTTGGCCTCTTGGGCCAGTGCATTTGAGAAACTTTGTTCTTAAGGTAGAAACTTGGCAATAATGCTATTTGGCATTGTATGGCAACACATTGTATATTATAAGACAGGTGTTGTTTTTATAATATCTTTCCAGGTTTTAATCATAATCTTTTTTGAGGTCTTAAAACACACTCAACATCAATATCTGGTATGAACTGTCAGATGTATATCTTTGCTGTTGGGTATGCATTTGTACATGTTGTTTATGTAGTGTGTTTGCGTGTTAACATGTAACTTTGAGTGCCTGTGTGTGTGCGAAACTGAGTGACACTTAGCTGTGTCCCTTTAATAGCCATCTCTAGCCACATTTAATTGTTGTTCATTTCCTCTTACCTCTCACGATCACTCTGCAGTTCCTCATTCTACTAATGTCTCTATACCAGACTGAACACAATCTGCAGCAGTGAATAATATTAGATATCAGCTTAATACATTATACAATATTCCGTTTCTTTTCACAAAAGTGAACAAATTCATCATGAATATTTTCCTGTTTGCACTGTAAATTAATATACTAGCAATACCAAAAATAGGTTTTAGTTTTAGGGGATGGTGTACCTCTGAGAAAGCTTCTTATTTTAGTTCCATTGACAGTTTGTCTAAACTGAAGCATTAGAGCCATACAGCCACTGATAAAACAGCTATTTGAAAATCTTTTTGTATGAGTTGTATGAGCTAAGGTCAATGAGGCCTACAGCCCATAAATAGCAAATAGAAGATCAAAATTTGTAATGTTCACATGAACTTAAGTTGATACAAAGATCTAACACAGCATTAGGTGATAATATATGTATTATTATGGATTTATAATCAGCTACAATGTGGGATTAATTTTAAACCGAGAACACATCCTTCTCCTCACCTTCAAAGCCCTAAATGGTCAGGCACCATCATATCTTAAAGAGCTCATAGTACCCTATTACCCCACTAGAGTACTGTGCTCCCAGAATGCAGGGTTCCTTGTGGTTCCTAGAGTCTCTAAAAGTAGAATGGGAGCCAGAGCCTTCAGCTATCAAGCTCCTCTTCTGTGGAACCAGATCCCAGTTTGTGTACGGGAGGCGGACACCCTCCTCACATTTAAGAGTAGGCTTGAGACTTTCCTCTTTGATAAAGCTTATAGTAGGGCTGACTCAGGTGACCCCTGAGCCACCCCTTAGTTATGCTGCTATAGGCCTAGACTGCCGGGGGACTTCCTATGATGCACAGAGCTCCTCTCTCCTCCTCTTCCTCTCCATTTGTACGCCCTCATATCCCATCAATGCTTGTTACTAATTCAACTTCTTCCCGTAGTTGTGTGCTTTCTCTCCTCTTTCTCTCTCCTTCTGTTGCTTTCTGCAGGTGTTTCTGCCTCCGGAGCTGTAGAGTCTCGACCTATGGTTGCACCTGCTGCCCCCATGATCCTGCTCAACAGCTGCTGCTGCTATTACTGTTATTGCTCTTATTATTAGTATTACTACTATAATATTGCTCTTAGTATTATTTCTGTTGGTGTTATCATCAGTACCATTGCCACAGCTATTGCTTTGCATCCCTATGTGGAACTGTATTGTGCTGCTGTATGTTCTCTTTCCTCCTGCTCTCTCTCTCCCGCTCCCCGCAGCTCTGTCAGAGGGAAAGCCTATGGTGGTCACTCTTTAGCAGCTTGTCACTCTGATTACACAAACCTCTGTGTTGACCTATTATTGTAAATTAAACCTAAGAAAAAAACTACTGTAGGCGCTACACAAAAACTAAAATTCTTAGACATTTCAGTCTTCAGTCAATAGACATTCTTCCTTATAAAACAAAAGCTGAATTAAAACTGCCCTGTCTTCTTCCAGCCCATGATATCTGGTTAAGTTATAATATGTCATAATATATAATTTGTGTAAATTGAAGTACTAATTCATGCCACGTGACAAGATTAATATTAATTTCATCTCTCCACGATCAGTAAAGGGGTAGTTCTGTGAGGTGTTATCCTAGTTACACATAATTACAGTGTCAAATCTACTAGCATGCTACATGTTAATCTGGAAGCATTATGACCGGAAAAATACACCAAATGTGAGTTACAGAACTGAAGTTGTGCAGTGGTACATTAACACTTCCCGTTGCCAGTTACTTGCAGCATCCTGTATTCAACCAAGTGAACACTAAATATCAAAATGAACCGTTTTCTATAGTAGTTCTATAGTATGACACATAGTGGACTAGAAACTGTATTGTAATTGGCTTTGAAATAGAAATTGCACAAATCAAATCCTCCAGTTCTTACCTCATGGTTAGGCAATCCAAAACCCCTTTCTTCCAGGCAGGGTATCTGATGGTAGCTTACAGGTGTGTTCAGAAAGACAGAAAGCATGGATGAGATGATAGAACATATGATCCACACTTAGCCAACCAAATCTGGCTTCCTAATCAAGCTGTGTTCAATTACTCAGAAAGACACTGAGCGCACTGGCTTATCTGTTAAAGGGGAGGGGAGCTGATTTATAAGGGCGTGGCTTCTACAGTATCTGCTCTTTATACTTTACGTAGTCTACTCAAAGCCAAGTGTAGTCACTTCAATCAACCTGTGTGCATGGTTTTGTATCAAGGTTCTTTGGCATAACACCACTCTATAAACAAACCAAACTTCAGACCACTTTAAATAAGTCAAAAACAGTTAACAAGCTCAGCACTCTTTGCATTGGTAATGTGTTTGCTTTTAAAAAGATATTTTGGACAAACCATACAGCCACACTGGAATCATATTGCTGCTTTGGGGGGACTGGGATCAGTGGTGGAATGTAACTGAGTTCATTTACTCAAGTACTGTACTTAGGTACAAATTCAAGGTACTTGTACTTTACTTGAGTGTTTACATTTTATGCAACTTTAAATACCCTGAGACACACAGAGTGAATGTTTAAAGGTGAGGAACAGAAGTGGAGGCCCGAAACAGAAAAGGAGAAACAGCTAGGTTGGTGGTGCTGAGGCAGTGAGAGGCTTTCTTCATGGTGTAAGGTAAAAAAAAGAAGTCAAGAACAGGAACATCAATCAGCCAGCCCAATCTTGTTCCACAGCGTGCACTTCTTCTGGTGTGCACATGGTGCCACAGCCAAAGTCAATGAATTTGACCCTTGGGAAATCAGAACCGTTTCAATAAGAATGTTATCCAGTTTGATGTCCTGGTGGAAAAGTCCTTTTGAATGCATCTCTATGGCTGTCTCCACCAGCTTTCTCTGTAGGACCTGAGGGACAGACAAATATTCACTCAGAGCATGGGACATAAATTCTCCAACGAAGGACACAATTCCGTAAGGCAGCTGGACCCATGGTGGGCATGGACCATAGACTGTGTATAAAGAACTACGACATGACAGCTTGTGAAGTGAAGCCAAGCCAAAACGTCTTGATTGCCCCCTGCTGGTGGCTGGCTACGCTGCACTAGAGGTCATAAGCCCCGCCCCCTCCATGTTAAAGGATGTCCCTTCTCAAGCTAAGTTACTGTAGTTAGCTAAGGCACTTGCAAACATAATACTGCATAGCTTTCTGATTCAGCCACATTCTGTTACACAAGTTGCATACATTAAGTAAACTATTAGCATAAACCATTAGCATTTTTGCAATATTGCTTGGATTCAAAGTTCAGAGAATCAATTAGAATCAAACTTTATTTGTATAACACATTTCATACAGGTTTGTGCAGTTCAAAGTGCTTCAGCCTGACAAGCCAATAATAAGACAGAACAAGTGTAGACCGTAAAAACAACAAATAAAATCAATTAGAGAGATACAAAAAAAAAATAAAATAATAATAATAATAAAATAGCACATAAAATAGAATTAAAATTTACAGCATAAATACAGTAGGTGAATAAAGTAAATAATGTCTATAAAACATTCTTAATCAAAAGCCAGGCTGAAAAGGTAGGTTTGAAGTTTACATTTAAAGATTTTAACACTTCCAGCTGCTCTCAGATTCTCAGGCAGACTGTTCCAGTGGCTCGGAGCATAAAAGCTAAAAGCTGCCTCACCAAAGGTTTTAGTCCTGCAATTTGGGACTCGTGCCAGAGGACCTGAGGGGCCGTACTGGTTCATACACTGTAAGCATGTGAGACATACAGTATATGCCGGTGCAAGACCATGAAGTGCTTTAAAAACAATTAAAGGAATTTTAAAATCAATACGGAAACTGACAGACAACCAATATAAGGACTTTAACACAGGTGTAATGTGACTCCTTCTGGTCCTGGTCAGCACTCGGGCCGCAGAGTTCTGAATCAGCTGTAGCTGATTTATAACTTTTTTCGGTAGACCAGCATTACAGTAGTCCAGACAGCTCAATATAAAAGCGTGCATTAGTCTCTCTGTGTCACTCAGAGAGTGAAATGGCACTAACAGCAATATTTTTGAGGTGATAAAAAGCAGATTTGGTGGCAAACCCCACATGAGCTTTGAAGTTCAGATCTGTGTCAAAGACCACACCAAGGTTTCTTGCTTGTTGGCTTGGGGTAAGTCCAAAGGAATTTAATATTACAACCAGTTTCTCTCTCTGAGCTTTAGAACCTATGACTAAAATTTCATTTTTATCTTGCTGGAGCTGTAAAATGTTTTGTGACATCCAGATATTAAAGTGTAACTCCACCCTCAAATTCAGCTAGAAGCCTCTATCCCAGCATATTTAAAAAAAGGCAACGAGTGAGGGAACAACAACTGTAGGAGGCGTGGCCTTGTGGCTACTAGTGTGTGGGTCAGGGGACACAAGGGGGACTGACACTGATTAGAGTATTTTTTATATATATGTCATGATGTAGACAGTTCCTAACCGGTTGACTTTATGTCAGTGTTTGCCTAAATAAATTGTGTCATCAGGAGACAAGGCCACATAAAGCTGTGTCATCAGCATAACTATGGAAAGAGATGTCGTGTCTCCTGATGACATCACAGAGGGGTAACATTAAAAAGGGGAACTCCATAGGTTATTTTAGAGGTTTTGGAGAAGTTATCATCTGAGTTATCCTCAGTCTATTTAAAAGAATTTTGTGATCAACTGTATCAAAAGCAGCGCTTAGAATGAGTAGTACCAACACTGAAGGTTTATTGGCATCTAGATGTATCCTGATGTCATTGACTACTTTTACTAGGGCTGTCTCAGTGCTATGATTAGCTGAAAAACCAGATTGAAACATTTTCCAACTTCTTGTTTGAGTTAATAAACTTGTTTAATTGAAGGTACAACAGTTTTTCTAAAATTTGACTTAAAAATGGAAGATTGGAGATTGTTCTGTAGTTACTGGGTATCGAGTGATCAACGCTACTTTAAAAGAGGCTTCACAAGTGCAGTCTTGAATGCTGTGGGGAATATGCCTTGCTGCATCGAGTGATTAAAAATTGTAAGGACATCCTAAGACACTGAATTAAAAACACTTTTAAAAAAGGAGGTTGGGATTGGGTCAAGGGTGCATGTGGAAGACTTCAGTGTTGTTACCACTTCTCTGAGCATTTCAGCGTCAACCAGGCTAAAACTGTCCAGCAGGGCTTCACACTGTATGCTGGATGTTTCTTTAGCTGTTATAGCATTGTGTAGATTACATTGTTGACAGATACAAGACATCATGTTGGCTGTCCTCTCTTTGAAGTAGTCCACAAATTCATCTTTATCAGATTAGAAAAATAAAATTGGCTAGCAGTCCAAATTAATTTATGATACATTTTTAATTTTGTGGTGGTGCAACAGCATCAAGAGCTATAGCCAACTTATTTTTAAATGCATTAAGGAGGGAATAGATGTAATCTGGTTTCTGACAACATGTGCTAAGAAGTTTGAGGTCACTTCAGGAGTAAGTCAGCATTTTTTTACCACTTACTCTATAAAAGTTGGCAGTATAATAAAAGACATTAAAAAATACACAGATGGTCTGAGAGAGCCAAGGCAACAACAGAAGAACATTTATGTTCAGCCCATATGAAATAACCAGGTCCAAAGTGTGACCTAAAGAGCTGGCTCATTAACATGCTGTTTAAAATCCATACACTCTAATAAATTTAAGTCCTTCACTTTGTTATCTGTCTTATTACCAACATGTATATTAAAACCACCAATTAATTGAAAAAAAAATGACATTTTGATATTAATCATATTTAGTGTAAATGCATGTGAGATATTCCTCACAACTCAACTCAACCAAAAAAGTAGAGAGAGTTTTGGCAGTCTGTAGATTGTTACTGTCAACAATGGGGGATGACAGTTCAGGATTACTGAATTACACTCAAAAGAAGAAAATGCTCCAATATCAATGTCTCTACCCTTTAGAGTGTCAGTCAGTATTGCGGCTGTTCCCCCACTTTTCCTACCATCTCTACAGGAATAGGAGAACACATCATTTGTGGGACAGGTTTCTCTAAGTGTTGCTGATGCATCTACACCCAACCAGGTTTCAGTGAGAAACTGAATGATTGATTGGATAATGCCCTTTAATGAAAAACAGCCATATTTTATTTTGATGGAATATGGATGTTTTTATCAGCAATTTCAGGAGGTTGTGTTTTGATGTAAGATTGTTCACAATAGTGCAGTTAGGTCTGTTCAGACAAGGCAGGAGTGCATTTAGGTCTAGTGACAATTACATTTATAATAGAGTATAAATCATCAGGCTTAAAATGATAAAATTCATTAAAACAATAAAAATTATTGGGAGATGAACAACCAAAATCTAGGCAATACTGTCTCTTTCAGTCAAGATAAGATAACACTTTATTGTCTGTTCACATGGAAATATGTCTTGCATCACCTGCTCCAACAATCATCACAATACATAATGCAGCATAAAAAGGACATCTAAAACATGAATAAATAACATCCTAACAAAGTATAGTCCATGTGTGAGTGTATGTATGTGGGTAGGGGGTTGTATGATCATAGTACATGTGTTGGGGGGACACAGTCCAAATGTGGGGGTGTATGGGTGATGGTGGGGGTTTATTCAGCTCCTTGCACTCCTCTGTTGTTGAGCAGTGTTACAGAGTGAGGAACAAAAGAGTGTTTATACTTATTCTTCCTACAGACTGGCACCCTAAAGCGCCTCCCCGAGGGCAGAAGGTGGTACTCCTCATGTTGAGCATGAGAAGGGTCCAGGGCGATTTTCACAGCCAGTCTGAGGGTACTCTTAATGCAGCTGTTAAGGAAGGAGTTTTCCACAGAGTGACCCACCACCTTGGAGCAGATCTCCAGGAGCCGTAGAACCCTGGCTTTCAGTTGGACCGAGAGGCCACTGAACCAGATTGAGCCTCTGTATTGCAGGATGATTTGTATGGTGGAGTAGAAGAATAGGGCAAGGATTTCCTTACTGGCTCCAAATGACCTGAGCCTCCTTAAAAAGTAAATCCTCTGTTGTACCTTTTTGCAGATAAAGTTACATTGGGTCCAGGACAATGCACTGTCCATGTACACCCCCAGGTACTATGATGATGTTTGTTTTATGGGTTAGTTGTGGATTGTAACCGGAGCAATATGGGTGTCTTGTGTGGCTCTGAAGATGATCTCCTCTGTCTTGAGGGTACTGGGTATGAGAGAGTTATGATCACACCACTGAACCACTTTGTTGACACTGTCCAAGTAAAGGTCTGGCATCTCCCCCTCCTTCATCAGTGGTACCAGTGCAGTATCATCAGAGAATCTGATGATGTGGTTAGGTACACTGGTAACACAGTCGTTGGTGTAAAGGGTGAATAGCAGTGGGGAGCTGACACATCCTTGTGGAGCGCCACAGCTAGTTGTTACCAGCGGGGAGAAGATGTTATTGACCCTAACCAGCTGTTGCCTGTTGATGAGGAAGGAACAGTACCAGTGAATGAAATATGGATTAATCTCCAACTGATGCACTTTGGAGCAGTATGTCCGGTTTTATTGTATTGAATGCCGAGGAAAAGTCTATGAACAGCACTCTGGCATATGGTTTTATTTTCGGTGCATCCAGATGTTTTGAAACAAGGTGCATGAGGGTAGCAACAGCATCTTCATCTGCTTAAGGCTGCTGAGAGACACAATCCTTACCTGTAGGGGATGTCGAGCTTGAGGAAGCTGTGGGCAGAGGGGAAGTGACTACATCGGTGTCCACACAGTGGCACAGGTGTTATCAATGATCAGTCATTCACGTGGATAAGCTGAGACACTGTGGAGAATCTTTAACATCCGTGAACCCAGGCGGCTCGGGTGTAGTAACCTAAAATATGAGGAACGTTCCCAAAAGAGATTCAAATTGTCTGTGTAAAAGAGTGTGGGGAGCAGCGTGAGTGGAGCCATGTGTGCAAGCTGAGAAGTCTAGAGAACCGGCCAATCCCACGACCCAATGTAGGAAGTGGACCATAGATAAAGAAACCATTCCCATGGTGGCTTTTCAGCAAGTTAAAAAGAAGGCTAAAATCATGTTTCAGCAGTTCAGACTGCTGGCAACTGATGTCGTTTGTACTGGCATGTATCACAAGCTTTGTTTCTGTAGAATGGTTTTCCATAAGGCTGGGGATTTTTTCAGCCAAATCGTTCACAGTAGCTCCTTATGATGGAATCACTAATGATCAGCATTGTCAGAGCAGGGGATTCCGAGGCTGGAGTTTCTGCATGGGAGGGAGAGATGAGTTTTGATATAGGAGGGATGAGGCCCAGGGAAGGCACCTCAGCTGCCAGGCCCAGGACGCAGAAACAAGCGCAGCACCCAGGATACGCAAGTCACGTCATGTAACTTAACTTACTAAACTTAACTTACTAACGTACTTATTTTAACCCAAACCATGATCTTTTCCTACACCTAACCGAGTAGTATTGGAGCCCAAATCTAACCAAACTGCCCCCCTCTTCACTACCCGGCCGCTTGCAGTTCACCCCTCGTCCTGTAACCAGCTCTCCGGTTCAGGCGTCCGAACCGGAGAGGGCACCCTCTCAACGACACGCCCCCCCCCCCTCCACGATCCGGCTGCAAGCAGTTCAACACTCGTCCTGTAATCCCCTCACCGGTTCAGACCTCCAAGCCCTCTCCTCCTGGTACACTGATTATCGGTAATTCCATAGTCAGGAACATCTAATCAAAAATAGCCACCACATATTGCTTCCCCGGCGCCAAGGTTTTGGACATGGTTCAACAGATCCCGACTCTCCTGAGTAAACATCTCCATGCCAGAAATGTTGTTATCCATGCTGGCACCAAGGATACCACCTATCAACAGTCCGAAGTGCGATTTTAACAGTCTTTTTAAACTACTCAAAAAATCCATTTTTATTTCTGGGCCGATCCCTTCTCTCCATCGAGGTATAGGACGTTTTAGCAGGCTGCTCAGTCTCCACACCTGGATACAGTCAGAATGCTCCTCACAAAACGTAGTTTTAATTGATAATTTTAATCTCTTCTGGGAGCGTGCGTCCTTTTTTAACAGAGATGGCATCCACCCCAGTCCACGGGGCACCTGTGCACTAGTTGCAAACATTCTTCATGCTATCTCCACCGCCAAACGCACATGACAAACCATTCCTGCAGCTAGTGATGTGTCGTACCGTGCCGATGCTTCGGAGCGTGTGTCGAGAAATCCCGGAAGTGTTTAGTGAAGCGCGTATCGACGCTTGTGTCATTTAGGGCGAGTGACGTCACTGATGACGTTCGAAGCCTCGCTGGTTCAGGAACTGGTTCGAGTATTGGCGCGATTTATGAACATATATATATATATATATATATATATATATATA